>VKOC01017738.1:0-43236 GCA_009364415.1 Spea multiplicata | reverse complement strand
GTGATGGGTGTTATGGTGAATGTGAGTGTGTGAAAGTGATGGGTGTTATGCTGAATGTAAGTGTGTGAGAGTGATGGGTGTTATGCTGAATGTAAGTGTGTGAGAGTGATGGGTGTTATGCTGAATGTTTGTGAATGAGGGTTTCAGATAGCATGGATGTGTAAGTGTTGGGGGGGGCATAGGGAGTCCGTAATCACATTCCTTTCATGCCCAGATTCCAGCATGTAGTGGCTGCCTAGGCATGATAGGAGTGTGATTGCTGTTATAAATTATTTTTTGGTCCAACTTTGGTGTGTTAACACTTTTATTGGACAGAATAATTCAATGCCAGTATTAATATATATATAATTGCAAACAGCAATCACACTCCTATCATGCCTAGGCAGCCAGCACATGCTAGAACCTGGGCATGATAGGATTGTGATTGTTGTTATATATATGTGTGTGTGTGTATATATATATATATGTGTGTTAATTTTCATTTCAGTGGATCCCTACTATATACTATGCCAGTCATTAAAGTGGTAAGCCTACACCACATCAATGTTTGGCTTAGTATATAGTGATAGGGGTTGTCGGTGTCTGGCTCGGTGTATAGGCACACATTGACCGTGGTACAGCGTAATCCCTAAGCATATAATGATAACAGTTATGCTGTACCCCTGTCAATGTTTGCCTAACCATAGAAACTATGCAGTTTTAAAGTGTGTGTGTGTGGGGGGGGTGCCACATACAGGGTCTGCCACAGGTGCCAAATACTCTATGTACGCCCCTGCATCATGTGCCTGTCAGACCCAACGGCCATGCCTCAGCTCCTCTTCCCACGTCTTAAAAGGGGTGAGATGAAAAGCTGAGGCATGCAGTGTGTGCACGCCGGCCACTTTAATTTCATTAGGCGCTGGCGGAGTGACTGCCGCACGACGGCCGCTTTCAATGTCGCTCGCAGCCGCTTTGATGGTGCAATGGGCGAGTTGACTAGACTTGCCCCCCAGGCCTTAGGCTGCCAGCCCTCCCCTGGAGACGGCCCATGGAAACACAGAAACATAGACTTTGACGTCAGATAAGAACCATTTGACCTATCCAGTCTGCCCATTTTTCCTGATGTATTAATCAGTCCTTGATCTTGTCTTAAATTCAGGACAGCTTTATGTCTACCCTATGCATGTTTAAATTCACTTACTGTTTTAGCCTCGACCACTTCTAAAGGGAGGCTGTCCTATCTACCACCCTCTCAGTAAAGTAAAACGCCCTTACATTAAATCTAACGTTTGATAAAGTTATGAGTAGATTTGTTGTGTGCTAGTGTTTCAGCTGTATTTGTTCATCACAAGTGTCTTTTTAGAGATGCTTGTCATATAATAGTAAGGAAACCATCTATGTGTCCAGTACAAGTTTTGTAGGTAGAAATCCACAGAGATGCGAAAATGTGAACCATGATTGAGGTCAAGCTTGTAGATCTAAGATGTAATAGTCTCTGTTGACTCCTGTAATTACAAGGAAACTTCTGCTTAATCTATTTTCGAAGCATCATTATTTAAAATCTATTAGTTACAGCAGATGTCTATGAAACATTCAACAACCGGTTCAATGTAATTGTAGGAAAGGAACAATGACTATATTCATGTAAAATAGAGAACTTTAAAGATGTGATGAGATGCTTTTGTGGGTATATTGAGTAAATGTAGATATTATAACAATTAGGATCAAGGCTGTATTTTTGGATAAAAACGATGTAGGTTATTAAACTGTTGTTAGTCAAGTTCACAGTTTTTGATGATTCTGTGAATTAACATGGCGATTCCCACAATCCCAGATAGGCATGTACATGGTAATTAAATCTTACAGGCTCCTAATATGCCAATGATATATAAGTATGTTACAGAAGTCACAAAAACGATATATTAAATCCAACAAAAAGAGACGAGTAAAAAAAATGTGTTGTTTATTTATAATAATAAATAAATAAAAAAAGATTAGGAGATTCTGTTCTCTTAATTCTATCCACCTAATGTATGTTGTATAGATGTTAGTCTGTAAGAACATGACACCTAATTAAAATCAAAATAGTATTTCTTTCTTCTCATGTAGCTTATGGGCAGCATATAAAAATGTTTTTACAAGATTGTTGAAGTAATTGTCAAATTTATGTTGCCGTATATTAAAAACATAAACTTTCACAATGCATTCATAATAGTTCTAAACATTATTTCAACAACTGAAGTCAGCCTGCGGGCAATAGTAACTTTGGAGGTGTACTGAAAAAAAAAAACTGATGTGATTTGTCTTAGTCCAACGGGATGGCGAATTCCCTACAGTTATCTTTAGCCTGTTATCTTTCTGCCTAATTGAGTTCTTTATCCCTTTTTATACTCACAGAAATCCCTATCCACTGTCTAATAGCTTCAAGGTCTCGGAAGCCATTTGACATCAGAGCAAAGGAAATCAGCGTGCGAATAGAAGAGAGAATAAAATGTCGAGAAATCCGTGTCCAAAAGCCAACCTTATCACAGAATGATAAATACCATCCGTGAACACAAAATCCAGTTATCTGATCAGATACAATGCAAGCTTAATGCAAGCATTGCCTTGGGACGTCATTCTCCGCAATGAATTGTGAGATAAATATGGTAGGGTCCTCTGGGAGGATCTCGTATGACGCTAACCTATTGTCTGCATTGATCTGGAGCCCATCTGTATAAAGTACTAAAAATAATTGCTGTGAGTTGAGGGGGTTTAATACTATCAGAGCTCATTGGAAAACTTCTGCAGTGTTTAGCGGTAACCAAGTGTATGTTATATATAAGCCAAACAGGTTTAACACATTGAGAAACAGAGGGTGACCAATGCATTTCTTTTTAAAAGGACTGTCAGTGTTTTATTATTGAGGGGATTGCTTAATCGCACAGTTAACTGGTTACATGTTAAAAAGTGAAATCCTAAAATTCTTCTGATTATGAGCTTCCGGCACAGGATCCCCCTACGCAAAGCAAAATTCTGCGCAAATTAAATACATAGTACTGTTACTAGAATATTGGCAACCCTCCTTATTCACCAAATAAATGGGCTTCTTTACATGCCATTGATATTGAGACCAAAAATGAAGATCAATCACAGGGGCTCTTTTATGTGAGTTCCAATAAATCAAGTGTTTACAGCGATGACTAAGAGCCAATAAGCCCTGAGGAGATCTAACAGTGTTCAGCTACCTACGGTAAAGTCAGATGTCTTAGAGTAGCTTGAAATCTTCTCAGTAACGCTTACAGTGTATTCGATATTTTAAAAGCTTGAAGCACATGTGACAGCTTACTGCGCTTTACTCTAAGATTAAAGGAATGTACACACGAGGGGGGGGGGCACAAGACGTAGCAAACCAAAGACAACCCGAATGCAAAATCCTGTAATGTAACTAAGATGAGATCTCAAGCCCATCACCTCTCTATATTTCCCCATTTTTATTCTTATTTTTCAGTTTTAGGGGTTATCTTCAGCCCCCTGGAGCCACAATGGAAAGGGTAGACAGTGGTCATGGTAAAAAAAGAAAAGTTAGACATAGGAAGGGTATGAAGAACAATTTAACAGCCCAGAAGAAAATACTGGACAACAGGAAATAGAACTTGAGTGAGGCATATAAGTCTTTTCCAATGTAACTTTACATCATTTTCTTGTTGGTCGAATTAAAGGTATTAACTTCAGCTCTATGTTCTCTTGGGTTAATATGGCCATATTAAAGTTAAATGCTAGTTAAAGAACCCAAGAATTATAAAGGCTTTTAGAAAGCTAGATTCATGATTGATCCTCCAACACGTTAAAGAGTGAAATGGTGTGAAATTTGCCCTTGGATTATTGGAATATTTAATAGATTTTGAAATATCAAAGAATAGAATAAGGAGGCATAACACAAAACGTGGGGACCCCTGCAAGCCTACCCGAGGGCCCCTCTCTTGCTTTAGTCACATTTATACCAAGCCTATACTTTGTGCTCCATCTACCAACCTGGACTGTCTCCAGACTGTAAAATGTAACCTGCTATTATGGTTGTGAAAATGAAGCACCATGGGCATACCATACATGACCTGTACCCTTTACAAAGTCTCCCCTGAAGCAGTGGCGTACCAAGACTGGGGCTGTGGGGGTGGTTTGCCCTGAGTGCCAGGGTGTCTGCTGCCCTGGGGTGCCATCACGATAAGGGTGCACAGCACACAGGCACCCAAGTAACAGATGTTCATTAGTTTATCCAGTGGTAGTAGCAGCAGCTTGTACAGTGACTCCAAGCTGCCACGAAGAAAGGTCTCCACAAGTGAGGTAAGAGGGAGAGAAGCGATCTGCACTGTGGATGTGGGGAGAAGGTCAGTGATGAAGAGAGGTTGAGAGAAACATTCACTCCTGGACCTTTTGGCTAAGACCAAGTGTAGTACCCTAGAGGAAGAGGGGAAAACTTGGTCCTCTGGCCTTAGAGTTGAGGTAGCTTGAAGTCTGAGGTGTCTTTTTGAGCCCCAGAGCGATCCTGGGAGCACTCACAAAATTGCATCACTGTTGCTGAGGAGCAAATAAGTAAACAAAGAGCACCCGGCTAGCTACACCTCACTCCATTATTTCTTGACCCTTATGGGCTTGGAATATGAAGATTTTTTTAAATCCAGCCAGGACCAAATGGCTGGATATTTTTTCTTTATTTACCTCACAAATTGCACTTGTTTGTGTGCACGTGTGACTTTTTTCTGTAAATAGATGTGTGTGATTTTTTTGTTTATTTTGAAAATATGGAAAAATGGAACACGGAAACGGACATTGATGTGGTTTTCACAGATTGAGCACTGCGCCACAGTGAAGTTGGACACCAGCCTTATGGCTCGCCATCTCTTCCTTATGGTTACAGTGGTTCCCCTCCTTGTATTGGGTGGGGGACAAAGAAGATCCGGCCCTCCTGCAGGCTTTTGGCCTACTTGTAAAAATGTAAACATGCTGTAATGGCAAAATGTATTTTTCAGTTAACCTTGCCATCTTCCCGATGAAACCCTCCAGGTTTTGCCTGGGGACTCTGGGTGTCACTGAGCTGAAACTTCATGCCCCGCTACTCGCCCCCAACACTGAGCCTCATTGTGACTTGTTTTAAGGACATTACATCAAAGTTGGATCAGCCTGAAGTGTGGTTTTCCATTTTGATTTTGAGTGTGACTCCATATCCAGGCCTCCATGGGTCGATAAATTTGATTTCCATTGAGAATTTTTGTGTGATTTTGTTGTCAGCACATTCAACTACGTAAAGACGAAAGTATGTCATACGATTAGTTCATTCCTTCAGATCTAGGGTGTAATCTTAGTGTTCCCTTTATTTTGAGCAGTATATATATATATATATATATATATATATATATACACCATAAATGAATAATGTAAAATCGATGCGAGAGGGACTGCAGTTGGTATGGAGAGCATATCAACATAATAACCAAAAATAACCTGAAAAATTGAACAGGGGCATTACCAGAGTATTAAATCACAGCATATCACTTGTTACAATACATAAAATATTATAATAAGATTAAAATAAAAATATGTAATGTAATTAAAATAAATAAAAAACACAATTATTCAGCAGCCAGCAACATCAACTTACACGCCACCCAATTTGATTCTGTATACTGACACCCCCACACAACCACTCACTCTAACACCATACACTGACGCACAACTCTGTACACGAACGGACTCTCACTCTAACAGCATACCCTTACACCTAACACAACTTAACACTGTACACTGACATCCCCCCAACGCACACATGCTGATGCTAACACCCCACAGAGTCTAGCCTTGTACACAAAATCCATACACAGCTGGGTTAAACGCGTGTTAAAGAGAATTATTATAGTCCCTTTAGGCCCAAAACAGTAGTAGTATGGATAGACTGTCAAAATACACGTGTATATACACATACATGGCCCACATACCTATATATATATATATATATATATATATACACATTCACACCTGCCCTCACATACAAACTTACTGGCTCCAAACACACTCCCTCTCCTCTTTCTGATTACCCCTCCCTTTCTCCTCATCTCTCTTATTTCTCATTATGTCTTCCTCTCTTATTTCTCATTATGTCTCCCTCTCCCTTATCCCTCTTTAATCCTGTGGTGGGAGTGGAAGGTCTGTTTCTTCAGACCTCCGCTTAAGTGCACTCTTGCACTGCATGCAGCTTCAGTGCTGAGCGCTGGAATATAACAGCATCAATCATCAGCACACATTACTAGCGAGAGCTGAAACAGAAATCTGAAGGGACAGACATCGTGCTCCCTTAATTTTGGGCCTTTTAGAAGGAGATCCATGGTTCCCTGTTAGGGCAACCCAAGAAGATCCGGCCCTCCCATGGGGGGTAGGAATTTGTCTGGGTTCCCCTTGAGCGTATACTGGGCTTCTGTTGCCTCTTAGGGCACAGAACAGCACCCAAGGAGCACGCACCACGGGCTCCAAAAAAAAAAAAAATCACAAGAACAGCCCTTGTGGCGCCTGGGTGCTCTGAACCCCCGCACCCACCTTAGAACATGCCCCTGGAGAGAGGGTAAGGGGAGGAGAAAATGGAGAGACAAATGAAGAGGAGGATAAGCTGTGAGAGGAAAGGAGGAAGAAAAAGGGGAGAGGATGAGAGAGAGGGATGAAAAGAAAGCATAAGAGAAGGAGAGAGTAAGAGAGTATAAGAGGAGAAGGTTAGAGAAAGGAAGAGGAGAAATGGGTGTGGGAGGAGTGGAACTGGGGGAAAGGATGAGTGTGTATGCATATAAGTGCATCATGTTATAGTGCGTGTCAGTGTTAGAGTGAGTGTGTGTATGGTGTATGAGCATATGATGTTAGTTTATGGTGTTAGCATGAGTGTGTGTGTCAATAGATGGTGTCAGGTGGGAGCTTAGAGTTAGTGGCCCATGGGAGAGAGACAATGTGTGTTTCACCCTCCCTTGTTCAGTTAAAATATAACTTTTTCCCCAAATTGTATTCCCCTATGAAAACTCCCTCATAGAACCTTGCCTCTACTAGAATTGCCACATTTCAAGTCCACCCACCCATTACCTGTCACTGTAACGTGCCTGTTACGGGAGGCACCAAAGCCCCTTGCATTCTCCATGTTTTTTCATTGGATCATGTGTGTCCGCTGCCTTCCTACAGTGAAAGCAGCCATCCTCACTGGGGGGCTCCAGAATATGATGATATATGTGGAGCTCCTTGTCTTTAATGAAGCACCTTTTCCTGTACCCTGTAGGGGCCAGCTCAGTGCAGTGATCCACAGAGTTACCATAAGGCCGGTTTGGAAATTTAAAGGGATCTTTGCCGTAACCAGCCCATTCAGCAACGGTGTTCAGGGGCCTGATTATGAATGAGGGCAATCTTTATTTTAGGGGACTACAGATCCCGTAGACCTGCCACCTAGTGAGTGTGAGTGATACTATTTTACTCACAACATGTGGCTGAATATAAATTGCAAATAGCGTTCAAAATGTAGTTTTGTTTTTTGTGATGTTTATAAAAGGTTGATGTGAAATGACTGTATGTAAATCCCCATATAAAAAAATATGTTCTTTTAATGTTCTAACGACCTTCTGATATTTGCCTGCAAATGCCAAGGATAGATGTAGATCTATGATAGTATATCACATGTAAATGGTTTTTTTTGCATTACAGTGTACAGTTTACAAGGGATACAACTATGGAAAAATGTTTTTCATACTCTTTTGGATGTTCTTCATAATAAATGAGAAAGAGGAAAATTACTACTGGAAAAAGCGTCTTGATGTGCCCAAAAAAACCTTTATGTTTATGAGGTTTGGGATTGGTTTCAGAATTGTCACAAACAGGCAATTTTTAAAGCATTTTTTAAAGCATATATTTAAAGTTTATGTCCTAAACTGTGGGATAAAATATTTTACCTCACCCGCTTAATTATCAACAATGAAGGAAACTCTTTAGCATGTTTAGCACTTAGGGTTTTGTTCGCCCCGCACAGACCTTCATCGATCAGAGGTCTTCAAAGGTTTTAACTATACTTTATGGAGGGTATAATTTATGCTTTCACTTAGCTAAACCATGCATAATCAATGATGAAATGCAACTCACCCAAGCCTGGATAAAGCACACTATACCAACTTAGCTCATTAAAAACAGAATGGTTCCTAAAAGTATTTTAAGTTCTATATAGATGAGCCCAGCCCAATTGTTACCCATGATTTAGTGAATAAACTCCATTAACAAACATAGAAGGCAATGAAATTAATGTGGTTAGAGTGCGGACTGGTAGGTTGTACAGTAAATCAGGCAACGGCTTATTATGAATTTCAGGTTTGAAATTGGGATGAAAGACATGAAAAGCATTAAGATAAAAAATAAAATAATTATGTTCTTTGCAACATTTGTATTTCAAGTTTACTATATTTTATTATACATACATGATTTAAAATAAATATTATATCAGTATTATACATTGATAAAAATATTTACATCGATAAAGGCTTATAACCTTTAAATACACAATAACCAATTTCCATTGTTTTTTCATTTTGGATACTCGAAATGGATCCGTGACCAACGGTAGGTGTACTCTTTGTCATATCCTTATTTTATAAAAATACTATACCGGATGAGGGAGGACATTTGCATTTAAACGCCATTAGTCTTAAATTGCTTTATTGAATATATGTCAAAGAATGAAAATGCCAGATCTTATTTAATAAATGAATATCAAAAACAAATATAGTTCAATATATTGAAATTAAACATAACAAAGCAGGTGCTAATTTATATTACAATTACAGTAATTATTTGGCAACTTGAATGCACATAGCTGCAAATATTATTATGTGCAAATAAAAAAGTTAGAAAGGGTCAACACTTTGGTAACATGGCTCAAAATAATAGTTTACAGTTAATAAATATATATATTTTTTAATATCACAGTATAACAACTGCATAAACCATATATAGCTTCAAAAATATGCAATTCATATGAAAAAAAATATTTGCTCAATTATTTTAATAAATATGTTTTAAAATCAAGCCTGTCAAATAATACAAAATGTTACGTAGACAGGATTGAAAATAATCGGATAGTGACAGTTTGCAACATTTTTGAAACCTAAGGAGAAATATGCTGAATATATTCTTGAATAACAAAATAATATATAAATTAGCCCAGTGCTTTTGCTGTGAGAGATTTCATTTATCCTGTTGCCTTCCAGCTTGCCAGAGTAAATTTAATTGATTATTACAGTAAATGGAATATCTCAGAGCAGTAAAATGTTATGTATAAAACAGAACAATCATGTAAATCAATTGTTACATTTGAATACTTAATGAGTAATCAACTTATTGGAAACCTGGTTATTTTTCAACTGAAAAACAGACCTCCTCCACGCTATTCCCTTGCTGTTTTTCAAGTTGTCTGTCTAGTTGATTGTACTCAAATGTCACCCGATTTATATATTTGCCACTTGACACCATTCGCAAAACACTGTTGTCACATCCTATCTTCATTTGAGCTACAGGTAGAAATACAAAACCATTGGTTAGATTTTCGTTTAAGCGAGTTTTTACATTTCTAGACACTATATCTTATTTTCCTGTTCTCAGGATCTGCATGATTATTCCACCCCCAATAAATAATTTCTGCCACGATGTTTAGTTGCTAATGCTGAACTCTAGCAGTGGAGTCTAAAGTGGTCCACAAAGAATCTGTTAGAATGTATAGGGTAGTCCTTAACTACATAAACTACATCTAGTAAATAATTAACGCGTATGATCCTCCTTTTTTATATATGGTGTTAGTGTGGGTTGGGATGCTGGGCTGGCCAAGTCAACTTTTGAAGGACCTGGCTTGTAGAGTACTGTTACAGAGTAACGGTGTCCTGCCTCATTTGGCAAGATCATATATAATAATTCTGTGAGTGGATGAGAAGCGTTGGTCAATAATCTCTATACAGTTCATGCTTTTACTGCTCAATTGCAAAGACAAAAAGTACTACATATATGTCATTTTTAAAATCTAAGGCTAACATTATTAAGGCTAATTATCCTTGGTGCTACAGTGCACTCACGTACCAAAGCCATGAAATGAGTGACAGAGGTCAGCCAACGGCAGCATCTTGGAAGTATCTAGCCCGGTGCCTCCTAAGAGTTCCACAAAATCTCCAGCGTCCCCGCATCCTGTAGGTGGAGGCTTCTGTAAGCAAAGTAAATAGGATAAAGAGAACAAGAAAAGGTGTTGTGTGCAGACTTGATACATGAGATTGTAAGCTTGTTATATGCTATTTGTTATGTCTAACTATTGTACAGCGCTGCAGAATATGATGGTGCTATATAAACCAATAAATAATAATACTTTAAATTAATGTTAAAGAATGGGCATTAAAAATGAATGTAATATGTATTCTTCATTGGGAGAATGTGCCGTCCTATTCAGTCCTTCTCATCTATAATTACATTACACTACATTAAGGTCAGACATTTGCATTTTATTTTTTTTAACAGAAGTTTAAATAAGTAGTGATGCTTGTGTTCAGCCATAGGAAGAATTGCCGCAGGCCAGTATATGGTAAGACGCTGAAGGGCCTGACTAACAACGCGGCAAAATGCACATTTACCCCATGTACACAGATCTCAGGGCTGAATTAACTGGCACTTTTTTCCAGGTGTGTGTATATGTTTGTGTAGGGGGTACAGAAAAGAACTTAGAACGTTAGAAAGATGAAAATATATAAAAGGGGGCAAGCAAAATTAAAGAAAAAAAAGGCAAAAAGTAAGGAAAATATATGAGCAAATGAGGTGTAAAAAATGAAGGGCAAAAGAAAGAATAGAGCAGAAGGGATATTGTTTTTACTAATAGAAAAAGGTTTTATTTTTTTTAGCAATATTGTGCTGAAAAGTCCTAAGTTACCGTAGTTGTGTCTTAGCCGTATTGCGCTTACCTTTAACCGAAGCTCATTGAAGTGGCCCAGAGTAAGGTCGGATATTTTAATCACCACTGGGTAGATTATGGAAAAACTGCAGTTTCTGTGTTGATGGGGGATAATCATGGTAAATCTTCCACTGGGTGACTGTGAAATCACGTTACACGCTAAGGAATGAAAATAAACAGCGGTGCACTTGTACAAACAGTGTCTGGAAGTACAAAATAATTACTGTCTAAAAAAAGAAACAGCTTAGTGACAGCTGCATCAATATAGAAAAACAATTTACTTTTTAGTTACATATCCCAAACAATCACTACTGTATATATATTATTATATGGTATTATTAGCTTTTTAAATAAAGGGTACTTTTAGGGATCAACTACATGTTTTGGCTGGCTAGGGCAATATGGGTAGTGGGAGTTGTAGTCCACTTTGCTCAGTTGCTCTGGTGGTGGAACCAACTCTCATCATTCTTCAGCCAGAGGACATTAGAGGAAAAAAACATATTCAACTTAAGCTGGTAGTATTTCAAGCCAAGAAACGCCATGCGGTATTTATACTGCAAAAAATATATACTTCAAGAACTCCCTGGGAAAAATCAATAGTAATTTCTGCCTGGGCATTTATCAGATCATTGTAACAGTCATTTCATTATCGCGTGTCCCTGAAGAGATATATGATTTTATTTGCAGCTTTATAGAATGATTTCTGCAGGAAGGGAGGCAACTTACGAAACAGATTAGGAATCTTGCGTATCGTTAAGGTGAATCCGTTTCCTGGTTCTTGGACCCTGAAGAAAATCATTGCCACATTTTGGGATGACCTTGTGATGCTGCCGACATTGCCAATTTCACAAATATCGGTGTAACGTTCGCTAGTGGAAAGTGGATGGTCCAATGAACTTGGAAACTTTTCGCCTTTAATTATCCAGCCATCGAAAACCTGCCAAAATGTAACAATTACATAAATTACTGTAGTTATTTTTCATCATATAAGTCATCACAGTGGGACACATTTTAAAAGAAATAAGCGAACGCCTATAAGAAGTCATATTACTCATATTACTAGCTGGTATTACAAAAAAAGAAAATCATTACATTGTATATAGTTTCAATTAATCACTCCGACATCTGCAGCTCATTCATGTGGTACTAATAACCTTAGCATTAGTCCGTTTTCATCTTGGTTAATGACATTAGCCAATATCTGATACTAGATTATCTATCTATCCATTCCTCTAGCTTATGAGTAGGGCCTTCTTTACCTAATGTAATGGTTTTTTGAGTCTATTATTCTATTAATTCTAGTTCCATGGCAAATGATATGATTTGGACAGACAGAAGACATATATATGTGTATATATATATATATAAATATATATATATATATATATATATATATAATATATACGTTATATATATATATATATATATATATATATAATTTCCAATTAACAGTATAATAGGAAATAGGAAAGTTTAACTTTTATATACATATTTGAAAGTCTCTGTGCTTGCTCTTTTATATACAAATACTCCTGTGTGTACAGTATCTGGGTCCAAGATGAACCTTTTTTCAAATCTACCTCTTCCCAATCTATCAATATTTGTTGAACGCTATGGACAGGCACCTATAAGACTGCCAGATCAGAAATCCAAAATATAATGCAAATACTGATTCCAGCAACAGCTTTCTGTTCATAGCAATCCTACAGAAAACTTAAAAAGGTGAAGTGTAAAGAACAATTCATCAATGACTGTAAGCATTTTTTGCATAACATGAAGGCTTGCAAGACTGTAAGCGCTTATATCTCTTATATGTAAATCAAATTGTGCTATTAAGTGTACAGCACCCTAAATGGAGGATTTGAAAAAGTGATAGATCTGCTTTAAGAAAATTAGATAAGAATGAGTTGGTATCAATCCAATGGGGGAACCAAGCTGCCCAAAACACCTCCTCTCCTCCATATCTGGCTCCTGATGGTTGTCCTTCTGGATGTGCTTGAGGACTTTCCATAAGCAGGGGTTGAGTCCAACTTGACTCATCACTGGCTGGTTTGGCCCTTCTAATGAACACCCATATAACATAAATAGTTTTTAGAGGTCGAGTATATGGACCAAGCAACCTCCCAGACCCTTGTTCCTCTTTATTGTATTGTAAAAGGGTATACAAAAGCTAATGTTTTCATTATAGCTTCAAACTCTGGTAGGGTTATGGATTTTAAGAAGACATCAATGCGTTACTATATTTAAACAGATTCATGAATTCACTGCTGATAAATGCCACGCAAGAAGGAAACATTTCAATCCAGCCTGGAAAATGACAATAAATTCCTATTAGCAGTGATTTTTAGTCAGTATGCACACAAATACAAATGTATGTTTTTGTTAGAACGGAATGTAGTAAACAGGACATTATACTATGTCACTTGTACCAAACTAATGCGTGCTACGTGACTCAATTCACGTAAATAGTGTGATTCCTGCTTGTCCATTTAGAGTATGAATCTTCTGTTTTTCTCATGTTTTGGTTGACTAATTGCATTTAATTCTGCACATCAGCCACTCTGACTAATATTCCCAGAACTACAAGCACAAGGAACCTTTTTTCCACTAAATGGGAACAGCCCTCAAACACGTTTCTAAAAATTACTATTGAAAAATATTGGTTTTGTATATATTACTTTTAAACTGCAATCACACAAAAAATTATCATAACAAGTCTACACCGGCAGTGACTGCAGACTTTTTTCCGTAGTGGGGAGTATATTATCCATCACAAACAAGCTCTACACCCGTTGCTGATTCAGGTTTATCCATGAAATCATTGCAAGTGAGTTTTGTAGAATGAATTAGCTAAATAATGCATTTCATCTGTAATTGGAGTCTATTCACTAAAGATAGAGCTTGTAGAAGAGCTGCGACTTCCTAATATTACTATGCATTATGAAGTGAGCTCTCTCTCAAGAAGGACTTGCTTGGCCCTGTATAATGTATTAGTAATGAGGGAGGAAAAAAAATCTCCATACCGATTTAACTATACGCTATACAGGGTGTTTTACTTTCTTGCAAACAACCTGTTTTAGTTTATTCCTGTCTTTGAGCTTCCAAAGTTAGCCAAGCTCATTTTTCTATTCAATTTCTTCTCCCGGAGTTATCATTTTCATCCCACCAAGCTTTCTGAATCAAATAACAACAGCAGGAGAGAAATGTTTAGGAATAGTCATTTAGCCCCAGATATTGCGTAAGGCAGGATTCTAATATGTATTCCGTAAATACAAATACAAGTTTTTTTTAGCGTACAGAATTTTTACATGTAAGATTTGAAAATGATAGATCATTTAAGGTGTCCAAATAGGGTCACCTGGGTTGAGGGTGTGGCAAGAAGCAGGGAGAGGTGGGGCTGGGGCCAAAACTGGGTGGACCTTGCCAGAAATGAGATGGGTTGAGGCATGACCACCTGTCCTCCTTATAGGGAGGACCACATCATGGCACTCGCCTTCAGGGTTTTACAAGGGGTGCAAATCAGAGGATCTCCCCAACTGGCCCGTGACCCCCAGCAAAGCTGTGGCACTGGGGCAGCTACCAAGAACTAAAGATTGGGACTGTCTCACGAAAACCAGAACAGTTGGGTTCTATGTATGTATGAATGCTAGCTCAACCACAGAGACGACATGTTGCTGAAATTAATACAGTTTGATTTTATGTTCTCACAGGAGGTGCTTGAACACCATTTAACAGAATGGTTGTTACAAATATTGGTTGCTTTGAACGCAGCAATAGTCCCAATAGTCTTCTTTCTCATTTTCCTAAGCAACTTGTACATGAAACAGAAAGTTACATCACAATTCTGAAGGCTATGATTAAACATGTTTTCATCAATTTTGATGAGGGACTAGCTTTAAACATCCCCCATGCCTTTTTTCTTAAGGCACGTGAAGTCCCACATACACCAGGGATACCTCGGGATATGTGCCAATAGGTAAGTTGCACTATTGATACATCTAAGAAGATGGAGAATCCCATAGGAATGGTATTTAGAAGCTTAATAAAGAAAGCTATAGCAGAAATACAAGTATTTCCTGCACTATATGAAACATATTCCATTTTGTTTGTGCATTGACAGAAATATTTTAAATTTTGTTATAGCCATTAGCCATATGAATGCTTAGCCTGCAGTAAGACACAGCAGGAAATGAAGGAATGAAGGTGTTACATTCCCCATTCCCCTTTCAACTACAAATAACTTTAGATATATTTATAAGAAAATATATCCACCACTCTGCTTTCTAGATAAGGCCATCACAAATCCTCGAATAAATATAAAATATATTTAAAATAAATATCAGGACACTGGTTGAACAAGCTAGCTTGAACTTGCTGGGACTATGAGCACAAAACTTTAATTGTGCAAGAATTAAATAAAAATCTGCACTTTTACTAACTTTAGGATTTACTAACCCTAATTTCAATAAGGATCATGTAACTATCAGTTCATTTGTCAAGTGCATTTTTTATGGGAATTTGGCTGAATACTGTTTTTTATTTTACTTCTAGTATTCTTAGTCACGAGTTGTGGGCACATGAATGGCTATATGGACACTTCTGTAAAATTTAGGGCTGTGAATGATACAATCTTCACTAAATAAACTTAATCTATTAATAAATACATTAATGTATCATCCACATAACCAATCACAGAAGTTCTTCTGGAATACTGATATGTTGCTGTTCCGAAGGGATAGTTTTGATAAGCAATGGTCATGTCTACAAAATCTATATTCTGGAGACATGGAGGGCGGACTGACGACTGGTTAAAGGGCTTAAAGCTCTGGTCTCACATCTCTAAGCTATGTGTGTTTTAGGAGTAGTAGACTGTGACAAACCCTTTTCTTCTACCCCTTTCCCAATGAAAACCCATCCCTGGGAAATGGCAGTTGTGGAGTTGACCTTCGCCATAGATCTGTGAGTTATGATTTTTTTAAATTATAGCTCAGATTTAGTTTGCAAAAAAAAAAAACACTGTGTCAATCCCAGAGCCCTACATCTCTAAGACACCATGAATTGAAATCAGAGAAAATTGCTCCTTGTTGTCTGTTGATGTATCGTAGTTGTTTCAGTGCTCCACTCAACACAATCCTTTTTTCAGAAATGTTCTTTTTTTGTCCTTTCTAATTTTGTTATGATCTCTTAGAGAGATTATTTGTAGTTTCTAATATGAACAATGTGTTTACCACAATAACAGTTCTTATATAAACAAAATCACTTTTCACCTTGTAAATTAATTTACTTGTGCTAAAGTAAAAAATACCAGAAATGATGCTCGTATATTATTACATAGGAGTAGAATATTAAGGTGGTGGCTCCAGACTTTGTCACACTGCCCATTCACCCGGTGAGTATGTCTACTATCATTCTCTGTATCATTGTCCTTAGGGATGTGTGTCGTCGATACCAGTCCATATATAAATAAGAATAGACTCGGCCATATGCACTGTTACACAAATAACTGATTCCCTCAACCACAGTAGATTGAATTAACAGCTTCAATGCACAAACATTGACTGGGATTTCGTAAAGATAATCACCTAGCATTTCTCATTAAAGGAAAGACAAAAAGAATTCTAAGAAATAGCAAAAAATCAGTGAAGATGTGGAGGGTAGACATCATTGGGATTGTCATTTGAATAATAAGTTCCAACGACAAACCCATATTGCACTACAATAAAATAGGAAGGGTTAAAAGAAGTTTCCTAGCCAATAATGTATGGATACATTTCTATGTAGTTATTGCTTTTTTATAAAACATATACCATGGACTTGTCGATACACACAATTTCTATGACGATCGAAAATGCATGCAACACTTTGTTAGAGCCTCTACTGCATCTTAATAATTGTCCATAACTTACCAACTGTTTGGCTTTGAACAATGATTTATTGATCGATCTAGCACCATTATATTTATTAAGCAGCGTTCTACAATGGGATAAAGGTTTTACCTGCAGGATATCGCCTCCAAGGCAGTCGATATTTACAAAGTTATATTCAATGGTGATAAATTCTTCAGGGTCTCCAATAATGAACAGAGCGCAGTGTAGCTGAGGACGGTCTGCCTTAAATGTGAATTGGCCATCTATACTCAGCATGTCAATACATCCTAAAGAGAGCACATGGACAGTTATCTTTATAGGAAAAACACACACAATTTGGTTAACTGCTTGACTTTGTACAAATATGATCTTCTGGTTCAGATTTTGAAGAAGGGTTTTGAGTGTAAACAATAAGGCAGGTGTTAAGGATTAAGCATGTTCCTGATTCTGTACAAGTGATCCAAGAAATACCAGGACCTGTGCAAAAACAGGGCGAGAGTGTGTTTTTACCTCTTTTTTTAATGCATATAGAAACACATATACAAATAAAACAAGATAATTTTGAAGATAATTTCAATGCTAAAAAATTATATTATATAATTATATTTTTATATATTAATTCTAGACAAAAAGATCAAATATATATATTATATATATATATATATATATTGATCTTTTTGTCTACATGGCTATATATATATATATAGCCATGTTTACACTATAATGTACATAAACTTAAAGTATAAAATTGATGTCTGCCGAAAGTGGTTTCCGAAAAATGTTCCTCTTTAGACTAATATTCCTTTTCTGCAAGACTTACCAAGCCAGTTTTATCAAGTTCTACCTACCTATGATAGAATAAAATATTTGGAAACTGTTTATGTTAATTAAATATGAACTGTTTTATAATAACAATCTTACAAATTGTGGAATGAATGAGCATATACATATACATTGTACAATGTATTTAGCAGGAAACCATATATTAACCCTTCACATGACAAAGCGGCATGTGCCCAGCATGTTTTCATTTCTCGTGTTCCATCATACTTACTGAGTGACCTGCGATAAATTTGCTCTTCTGACAATTGCCTTTTTATATCGGAGTGAATCATATAGAGCGCATCCTCTGCGGCATTTCTCACCTGCGACAAAATAAACAAAATTAACACTGGCTTGGACAAGACAATCACAAGCCCATCATAAAATAACTCTTTCAATGTCATCATAGAAATCGCAGAGTTAGGTGAAAGAAAGTGGCTGCTGTCCATCCCGCCGGCACACAGAGAGTTCATGAGTAACCCAACTGGTAAAATATTCTGTTACAAACTTCCAGGTCCTACATTATTTTTAGAAACTCTTACGGAGTTTGAATACCTATAAAAACCCAAATCCCAGTAGCAGTCAGTTCAGGATTAAACAATAATGTCTTTTAAAAGTTTGCATAAAGTCCTGGTCCTTTGACTTAGAGCATCTAGATCAGGCTGGGGAAGCTGGTGGCATGACCTCACCTGTATGTACCTGCTTTCACCCTTTAGAACTGCTAGGAAGATGAGCAGAATGTGCCACTGGAGCCTGGGAATTGAAGCCATGCTGCAGATAATCCCTCTTCCACTACTGCTGTGCCTGTATCCCTTTCTTCTAGCTCGTGTTAATACAAGGAGGAGCCTGACGGGTCTCCTTTGACAGACCCCTTTATATAGAAAATTGAGGGGGGAGGCACTTGGTCCTCTCACTGATAGGAACTCAGTAACCATGGGTTACCCTGTATGATAGAATACGTGAATCTGACGAGGGGCAAGGACACCAAATCCTACCCAAGTCAAACATTTAATTGGAAACCTTTTTTTTTTTTGCTTAAGTGGCTGGCGTAGTTGAAATGTCATGTTAGGTAAAGAAAGTGCCTGTGTATTTGATTTCACAGTGTAAATACAGGGTTTAATGACAACATGTTGGGAAATGGTGTGCAGATTTTAATATGAACTATTAGACATAAAAAAGATTCATGATCTACATGATAAGTAAGCAATGAGTTGGCTGTAGGTGGCAAATGACAGCTTATTTAAAAATGTTACAATGTTTAATAAAACTTGGTAATAAAAACACTAACTAATAAAGGATCCAAACGATAATTCCTTTTTAGTAAAGCATTAAACCGGAGAGCATCTTTTTGTTATTTCATTTAGACATGAATGTGGCCACCTGGCTGGCTGGGCAAATGCCCCGAGGGCCACACACTAACCCAATCTGCCACTCTAATGGCACATTTGCTGCTTCCGAAACAGCTGGATATGCCCAGCCACGCGCTACACTAGCATAAAAACGTAGTGTGGGCCACGCATATCCACCCAAAGGCCTTAAAGTATATGACCAAAAGTATGTGGACACCTTTTCTAATTATTGAGTCTGGGTTTTCAGCCTCCGCCAAACATTGGCAACAGAATGGGTCATAAAGCTCAGTGATTTTAAATGTGCCACTGTCATAGGATGCCACCTTTGCCACAAGTCAGCTGGTAATATCTCTGGCCTGCTAGAGCTACCCTGGCCCACGTTATTGCTATTATAGTAAAGTGGACACATCTAGCAGAAACAGCTCAGCCACAAATCAGTAGACCACCTGCATTCATAGAGCGAGGCTACATAGCGCATAAAAAAGATCAGGATGCGCAATCCCAAGCATCGGCTGGAGTGGTGTAAAGCTACTGGACTAGCGGTGGAAACGTGAAGTGACGAATCACGCTTCACTATCTGCAAGTCTAATGGACTAATCTGCGTTTGGCAGATGCCAGGAGAATGCTACCTATCGCAATGCATAGCGCCTCATATAAAGTTTGGTGGGGGATGAATAATGGTCTGGAGTAGTTTTTCAGTGTTTGGGCTAGACCCCTTAGTTCCAGTGAAGGGTAATGTTAATGCTACTGGATACTGACCCATGTGTGCAGTGTTTGCCGAGCTAGATTAGGGAATTAGCGTAGCTGAATGGACAGGGAACATGTATGAGTGTGAGGAGTGCTCTATGATTGGGGTATGTAAATGTGTGGGGGGGTGGCAATCCTAGAGGATGTAGGATGCCCTTTGGGTGACCCTGGTCAGTGCCATTTGGGAGCAACATCTGAGAGCACTTACCTGCTTCCCACCCTCCCTATTTTATGTACTAACTTGTTAATAGCCGTGCCCACCGAGCTTATTGTTAGCTGGTGGTTAGTACTGGTTTGGGACAGTGGAAGTTAGCGATCGTTGTTGTTTGGAAGGGGGGGGAGGTGAGTACCTGTGCTTTGGATTGTTCGTTGGTGAGTAACTGGCAAGGACAGGGTTATGTTCCATTACTGTGTTGTACATGTTTGAACGGTTTTATGAATTTTTTTGTATATTTGTTTATCGGTTATTTATTTGTTATTTCTGCATTGGTTGATTGTTAGTTATCTATGTATTTATGTTAATGTTATGTCATAGTGTTTTAGGCCAACACAGTTTAGATATGGTGTTTTTAGAAAGGGAGTAGAGGACTGCAAAAAACTTGTGGGCGCGGGCGGTCTTGCTGGGGCGGTGGGAGCGGGTGGTCAGGCACTGTACCTGCGGGTCCCGGTAATCCTGCGCAGTCCCGCAAGGCTGCCTTCTCGCTGCTCCCTTACAGTGTCTCCTAGCTTGCTCCGCCCAGGAACAAAACGGAGTCACGTGATGTGACGTCACTTCCCGTGACTCCGCCTTGTTCCTGAGCGGAGCAAGAGAAGAGACGCTGTGAGGGAACAACTCAAGGACAGCCTTGCAGGACTGCGCAGGAAATCAGGTAAGGAGGCGGGCATGATTGGCAACAAATGTGGCGGGAGCGGGCGGGGTTGGCCACAAATGTGGCGGGAGAGGGCGGGAGCGGAACACCCACACTGCGGGAGCGGGATTAAAAACCGCGGGAGCGGGATTAAAAAGTAGTCCCACGCAAGGCTCTAAAAGGGAGCTGTGGTGTGTTTTAATGCAGTTCAGTCTCCTGTTTTTATTTGGTGGGGTTATAGGGATATGTGTTCTGCTGAAAAATAGAAAAATAGCTGGAGGGTTGACAAAGGGTTAAATGCATATGAAGGCTTCTGCAGAATCCATCTATGCATTTGCTAGGTGACACCACTAAAATTAAAAGAGACCACTCCGTTTCATATGCAAAAATGTGCATAGGATGGCTGGGGTGTCCCTTTAATGCAGGTATTAGTTATTATTAGATATTTCTCTGCCATAAAAGACAGCTTTGTAATGTTACGGTAGATAGTAGATTTCATGATACATTTTCTGCATGTAACAATATTGGTGTGTTTCGTTTCACCTATAGGTGGGGGGAGTGATTTCAACCAATACTTCTGACATAATGGGGGTTATGGAAAAAAACTTCATAGTAGCCAGTGAATTTGTCCCCAAAACCATTCAATTAGTTGCTATGGTGATATTACTACATTTCAAGCTTTGCGCCAGTATAATTTTTATACATAACCTCCATGATTGTAGCTTATCTAACCAGGTACTGAACTATTTTCCTGTGACTGAAAACAAGCCTGGCTGGAACAAAATACCCAAAGTAATGGGGTGTGAAAATGTAAATGGGACTAGAAGTGCAAACATGCATATATTGGGAGGACTTGTTCCCCAACCTTTACACTCTTGTGTTTAACTAGCAATGGGTGTAGACATGTACGGTACTTCTGATCATGGGTATCACTGGTGTCTTTCCATCTTTAAAATCATCAAAATCAACTATAAAGAATGATTAGGATGGAGCAAAGTCCACAAAAACATGAGGAATGTTTGACATCATTAGCACATTTTTTTCATTTTTGAAAGCTTAACATTACGCTCTAGGAACTTGCGTAACAGGCATAATGGGAAATCTTCTTCTGGGCACACTTCTAATCTTTCATGGAAACAGCAGTCTGACTGTAGAGAGTTCTACTATGTGAAACTTCAGACTAATCCTCTTTCCAGGAAGGAACAGGATAAGTCTGAAGTTCTACATAGGGGAGATCTAGCAAGTTGTACATCTAAACTCAGCAGATGCTGAGATCAGCTTCCTTTTGGCTGTGATGGTGTCATATAGAGAAGACATGAGCATAACTTGTAGACTTGTGTACATGGACCAAAAATAATTCAGACAAATCTTTTCCTTACTTTTTGGTTCATTTTCAGACAATTTTGTTCCCTGCATTTCGTAGGAAATTTGGAGGACTTTTTCAAACTCTCACACCCTTTTATGGAAGCAAAAGTAATGAAGATGGATCCGTCTGCATTCTTTTGGCCTCTTGGAGTACTTCCACAAAAGGATGAAGCCACAGCGTGCCCCATGGGGACAGCTTCTCCCCCATGACGGTGTGTGTGGAGGCTCTACTCTTTTGCGGACAAAGAAAGAAGACAGAAAAACGATTTCTGGGAAAAAGAAGACTGCGGAAAAGGAAGCAGTTGGCATAAAAAGGTACAGAGGGATTGATAGCGTGAGAAAAAAACGTAATGCACACAAAGATTTGGAGCGCTCTTCTTTGATTTCATTTGTTTCGATGGAGACCCTCCTCATTTTCACACAATTGTACCAATTAACGAAATTGGCAAATTTTGTTTAAATTTTAATTTGTAATGCTCAAGTCTAATATCTCGTCAGAGGCCACATGTGTCCCTTTCTTCCATGATTTGTTCCTCTTTATTCAAGGCAAACGTAATTTGCGTTAAAGAAAGAATATAACGTCTCACCATATAAGAATGCGTTTTAAAGTACTTTATGAGTAGGTTAACATGCATTCTTTAGAAAGGTTTAACCCATTCATACCAGTAGCGTACCTAGCGGGGGCGGGGGGCTGTACGCCCCAGGTTCCGCTCATTAGGAGGGTGCCACCACGTGGGCAACCCTCCAGAGACGTACACTAATGTCCGCCGCTAGAGGAGCAGACTTGGTTGAGGAGATCAAGGATCTCCCTCTAACCGACTCCGATCCGGCTCCCATGCGATGCGTGCGGCAAGTGATGCTTTGTTTCGGATTTGATGCCATATCCTGGTGCACAACACTGAAGCCGCGCTTACCGCACTCACTGTACCGGAAGGACACGACTCAGAAGAAGAGCCAAGAGGATGAAGAAAGAGGAGGAGGAAAAGTGATAGTGACAGAGAAAAGGTAGGAAAACATTCAGTGAGAGTAGTAAGTGTGTGAGAGTGATGGGTGTTATGCTGAATATTTGTAAATGAGTGTGTGATAGCATGGATGTGTAAGTGTGTGTGTGGGGGATAGCATGGCATAGGGAGGCTGTAATCACATTCCTATCATGCCCAAGTTCCAGCATGTACTGGCTGCCTGGGCATGATGGGGGTGTGATTGCTGTTAGCAATTATATATATATATATATATTGTTTTTTTGTCCAATTTTGGTGTGTTAACCACACTTTTATTACATTGCTGTTAGCGATCACACTCCTATCATGCTAAGTCACCAAGCGCATGCTGTCTAATTTTGGTGCGTTAGTTGCTTTTAATAAAAGTGTTTATTTGTTTTTAAAGGTTGGGGATTCGTTTCGGTTTCAGCCAAGTGAATGGTGAATTTTCGGTTTCGGTCTAGAATTTTCATTTCAGTACATCCCTAAGTATATACTAAGCCAAACACTGAAGTGGTAGGCCTACACCACATCAATGTTTGGCTTAGTATATTTTATGATAGGGGTTATGCTGCATTATTGTCAATGTCTGGCTCAATGTATAGTGATAGGTGTTATGCTGTACCACCGTCAATGTGTGCCTCAGTATATAGTGATAGGTGTTATGCTGTTCCACCATCAGTGCCTGCCTCGGTATATAGTGATATGTGTTATGCTGTACCACCGTCAATGTTTGATCTTGGTGGTAACCACAGTCTTATAGGGTAAATGAAACCCAGGACACATCCAGCTCAGTTTCAATGTTTATTTTACAGGAATAAACAGCAGTAAAGAATAACAGTGCTGTTGGAGCACTGGCCCACCCTGCTCTTCCAGATGCTCCGCCCCAGGGACCCTTACCATGTTTTGCAAACTGCCAGTAGTGCGGTTTGTAAACAAACAATATCTTTCCCCCGGGACATATTTTAACCCCTTCCGGACCGGCATTGGAAAACTGGGTCTTCACTTGAAGGCCGCAGTTTTTTTTTAAATATTTAAATTCCGTGCTCGTGATTCGCTGCAAAGCGATCACGTGCACGGAATTGAGGGGGAGTGGCTGCTACAGATCGCTGGGGACACCCAGCGGTCAGTAGCAGCCGTCCCTCGCGATCCCAGCGTTCAAAGCGACGCTGGATCGTGTATCATCGATGACATACCTGGTACGTCCTGGTCTGCCAGTGACCTTTGACCCGGAAGTACCAGGTACGTCCCGATCTTGAAGGGGTTAAAGCAGCCTACTATTGACCAAGGCTGGTCTAATATACCTTCCATCTACCACGTTACCACACCTTTTGTCACACCCCGTCAATGTCTGCCTCAGTATATAATGATAACCGTTATGCTGTACCCCTGTCAATGTCTGCCTCAGTATATAATGATAACCGTTATGCTGTACCCCTGTCAATGTCTGCCTCAGTATATAATGATAACTGTTATGCTGGACCCCTGTCAGTGTTTGCCTAACGATAGAAGCTATGCAGCCCCAATACTTTGGTACTATGCAGTACCAAATACTCTAGGTACGCCCCTGATTCATATTATACCGGTACTTCCATAAAATGTGGGGCAAGGTGCCCCTTTGCATACAGAATACAGAGGCGCATTTTGCTGCTCACCGCAACCAGATAGTTCTCACTTGGAGTTATTGCATGACTGTTATACCAGTGCCTCTCTCCTCCATCTCTGGTATCTGAGTGAGGAGAGAGCGACGTGTACTGTCAATTCCCTACAAACAAAAAATAATAATCCTTTTTATCAATCTAATTTAACTCAGTTTTAACCCTTCCATCCTCCCTATAAATATAGTTTAGTTTTAGGGTAGTGTACCCATTGATTAAAGGAAACTGGGAATTTTTGGGAGGGAAAAAAGTATTAAACAATAAATTAAAAAAGTTTTTTCTTTGGTGGGTAGCTGTAGGGAACTGGGGCAGTGTAGGTTAAGGAGGGAGAAAAAATAAATATATTTGTATAATTTATAAAGGTTTTTTATTATAAAGGGCAAGCTTCAGTTATCTCATCTGATGAAGCCATTTACAGCGTCAAATATTGACTCAATATCCAACATGTCAGGTGTCACATCAGATATTGAGCCAATATCTGACTTCAAGTGTCACATCAGATGTCACTGATGGAACCTGTGCCTGACAATAATTGAGTATCCTCAAATATGATGATCCATGAATATCCCTTTTTATTGTCACTATTGGCATTACACACGGCATTGATACCAGTGAGTCAATTTTCTAAATCCTTTTATTTTTCCTGATTTATTTTTTTTAGCTGTTAACAGTTCAAACAAATATTTATGCTGTCCTGTGTCCAGCAGCTGACCAAGGAAGATGTCAAACCTGGCACCGAGCAGTGAGAAAAAAGATTTGGGGTCTTGACCTTAATGATGGGCATTGTGTAAAACTCTATACACTCCTGTTGGATCACAGAGCCTGTTTTTGTAGACCCTCTTTGGACCAATATTATGAGCAGGTTCAGATATTGGAATACAGATTTCACCCTAGGGGTGACACACTGCATACATTAAATTCTATTTTTTTTAAATTTCTGAAATTCACACCCTAGAGCAGTATATCTGCATTGCTTAATCCCTTGTGCTTTTTAAGGGCAGATGTCAATTCAAACAATATATCCCCTCAAAGCGGTTGAGGTATGGGGCAAAGTTCTGAAGGGGTTAAAAACTGCTTACCTTAAGGAGAATCTGCAGCTCCTCGCCTCCTCCGTAGTCAGATGATTCTTGCTAATGATAGGCTGCTTGAAGATGCCAATCAATGGCAGAAAAGCGCTTCTATTGAAATAAATTAGAACTCTTTTCACACATGCGCACGGGGGGTTCTTGTTAGACCCAACTCACAAAGTGTTTGCCTGAGCCAGCGCTGAAGCTGACTGCCAATAAGTACCGTATATCAAATGTCAGGTAATGTGCTTGGTGGAACACATCACCTAAATGGAAAACAGGGTGTTAAACAGGGGACAGACAAAGTATAGCCACAGATATTCCTAACTGATTAAAATAAAAGTTATATAATTCCAAAGACACTAGGGCATTGTTTAAAACTCTCCGATGGTAACAAATTCATCTGCGCCAGTGCATCTCATTAAATTATAATAATTGAATGAAAGTAACAGTTAAATATTTGATGCTTGGAAAAAGACACAAGTCCTTCGATTGAACCTTTGCAGACAAAGAAGAGTCCCCATCATAGCCTTTGCCAATTTTCATTCAAAAGGGAAATAAAAGAGAAAGCAAGCAAATTATTCCCCTGGACCAACATCAGTTTAACTCTTTCCTGTACTAAGGGTATAGTGCTCCAGGAACGTTTTACATTGTACCATATGCTTGTTCCACCATAATATCATGTTGAGAATATCTACATAAATTATGTTCTCTTTTGTAAAAATACAGATAGTTCTTTCATTTTATATGTAAAGGTCAAACAACCCCATGGTTGGTCAATCATGTCCCATGATATGATACAATTTAAAAAGGAAAAAACAAGAAATGTTATCCTATTATTGCCAATATATGCCAAAATTTCTCCAACATTTCAGGGGTCCACATATAGAGCCATACTATTATACCAGGCAGAGAGGGCCCTGTGCGCAAACTTACGTTTCCGTGTAAACCATCCACGCACAAGATCATTACCAAGATATGTACAGTATATAGTCAATGCTTGGGAATGGTTTTGGCGGGTTGCTTTTTTTGGGGGGGAGCAACATTTCATTCTTGGAGTAAGGCAGCACAATGTCAGCGAAACGGTCATCACTTAAGGTGGCAAAGGTTTTGTTTATAATTACTTATTTAACTATGAGTATCACACTGGCCTTATTCCAGCCCTATGATTATCATACTTCTACATATAATGGGCATACCCCCAAAACATACATATCTTGTTAGCAACAAATCAAACGAATATAATGGTATGTAGTGCTGGACAAACGTGTGTCTCCTTTTCACAATCCCTAATAGTTAAAAATAACACTATACACTAAATTAACCCATATAATGCTGTTTACATGGTAAAATAAATATGATATATATGTAAAAATCTCGATTAATCTCTATTTCTCTATTAATCTCTATTAATGTGCAATTATTAATTGTTGACTGGTCCAAGCAGACTTTATAAGTGTGGGTTCAGCTCAATTAGAAGAAAGGAGCGAGCCTCTGAACATGAAATTGATTAGATAATGGTGCTCCTGCCACTAATAATCTCAAAAATAATGAAATTTACAGCTAAACAAAAAGCAAAAGCTACAGGGAATTTTAGTTAGAGGGACACTCCAGCCATCATATACAGTTTTATGCATATAATAGTTGAGAGGTCCTTTTAAATTGACATGGTGCACCCTTTGCTAAGTACCTTCGCATGCATTCTTTTTTGGTGAGGCTGTTGGGGGGAAGTTAACCGACCCTTTAACAAACAAAGGGATGACTCTGTCTTAATCTCCAAGTTGGACACTCAGACTAAAAAAGACCTACAGAGGAACATACTTTGTTAGCATTGTCATAAAGAATCAGCTCATTGTGGTGTTTGAACAGGGAAAGTCATCCATCAATGACAGGATGCAGGTCTGTAGAAAAAGGACGTTTATTGGAGCAGAATGAAATAAAACTTTTTGTCAATGCAACAGTTTTTTTTAAAAAAAACTCAAAAAAAAAAAGAAATTCAAAATAAAATAGTTATAGCAATGTATTTACTTGCAATCAATTCTCAATTATTTTGCAGCAAGATATATGACAAGTACAGTCCAACAATGTCTTAGTATGGTGTCACAGGTTGTGTTAATTCATTGCTGGAAATTAATAAATATTTATTACCTGTGTATATTTCTTAAATGTCATGCATGTCCTTGAGCTACGTGGCAATGTGCAAATTGTAATTCATTACGTTAATTCTCATCAATAACCTCTTGTCCACTTCTTGTTTATAGCGAAGTGCATAATTGTACATGGCAAATTTCCATCCACGCTGGGCTCTAGAACAAGATCATTTTTCCCCAGGTTAGAAGCAAAACATTTCCTTATTTTAAACAGACTTTGTGTTTTATGAAATCATCCTACGGCATTAAAAAAAATATAGAGAAGGTATATATATATATATATATATATATAGCCCCCCATGGATCTTAACGCCCCTTCCTGATTGGCTTTTTAATTAAGAGATGTTTAAATCTATGTAATAGTTGGTGCAGGAAAGAAGAGGGAGCTCACAGTGTACTGTTTCAACTGGGTTTTTTCATTATTATTACTGGAAATATCTTAAAAACTGCCATGATAAACAGCATTTAGGTGGTTTTAATGCTGTGCCGAATTATATTCCAAGCTCATTTTTAGCACAGTGACATACCTCTCAACATTTCAGATTGCCAGGGGGACTTTTCTTTTGGGTGGTGTGGCTAGTGATAGCCATACCTGGGAAGTTTATAGCTCCGGCTACCTGGAGCCCCCCTTGTTGGTGACGTGGAGTTTTCCAGTGGTGACCTGGAGGAGCGGTGCTTCTTCCAAAATCTCCATGGGAAACCTAAAGTGTTCTTAGGTATGGTGATAGCTGACCTGTAGTTAGAATAATGTGTATTATTTAGAGAAGGTATTTGGGAGGTATGCATCCCTGTTCACCTTCTGTATTTGCTACAATACTAAAGGTTACAGTAATGTGTATTAAAACAGAAAAATGTGTCTAGAATTACACAATATCTATCAATATCTATCAATGAATTATGGCTGGCTATTGATAGATATGTAATTAAGCAAGTAATTTAGTGAAAAGGCAAGTTAATATATTGTTTTGTATATATTTCTTCCCCATCTTGCAAAATTAAACATAGGCTATATGGAAAAAAGTATTGGGACGCCTGACCATTACACCAACAGGGATTTTTATGACATTGCTTTCTAAATACAAAGACATTAATATCTAGTTAGTCACCCTTTTGCAGCTATAACAGCTTCCACTTCCACTCAAGGCTTTCCAGAAGATGTCAGCATACTAAGACATTTTGGACAATGCTATGCTTCCAACTTTGTGGGAACCGCTTGAATGCCCCCCAGTAAACAGAGCAAGGCCCATAAAGACATGGTTCCATGAGTTTTGTGAGGAAGGACTTGACCGGCTGCACAGAGCCCTGACCTCAACCCCATCAAACACCTTGGGATGAACTGGAACGAAGAATGTGAGCCAGGCCTTCTCGTCCAACATCAGTGCCTGACCTCATAAATGGCTACTGAATGAATGGGCAAATATTCCAACAGAAACACCCTAAAATCTTGTGGAAAGCCTTGTCTGGCACTTCCCTTCTAAAGCCTCTCATGACATATTGGCCTAACTTCTAATTATCTCTCTGAAGTTGCTTCTGGATGGCTTCCCATTACCTGAAATTAACTACCTGAATGATTGTGATGCCTCCTCTATCTCCTATTCCCGATATTTCTATAATGGCTGACATTTACACAATCTAACCAACAAGCCAACTTAGCTACCTTGGCGTTATACATGACTTCACTCTCTCATACCCGTATATTCTCCCATACCCACCTGCTGCATTCATCTCGGAAATATCTCTCAAATTTGCCCATTTCTCACACAAAACTAAAACGACTAAAATAATAATGAAATCCCTTGTTATATCCCATCTGTATTATTGCAACAAAAAAGAGATAGGAACTGTATATGATTCCACCTGCTGAACTCAATAAGGCTTTAAGCAAAGTCTCCACATATTCAAATATGATTTGCATAAGGTTAATTTGCTAAATGCAAAAGTGCAAAGCTTCCCAGTCTGTAATAACCTCATAGGAGATTTACATTCAGGGTTATTTTAGTGGAATACCTTTTGGAAATTATATAAACCCATTTTAGTAAGAGTGACGAATCACTTAATGAGTTCATATATATTAAGATCGAAGTACTAGTTGTTAGTCATGGATGTCATATTTTCATTTTCATAAATCTCAGAACATATAAGAAGTATAATTCCAATTGGTACAAGGTCAACACAAAGCTAAGTAATACACTTGTCAATTGCTGATATCCTAGCTATGGGTACATTAAATAATAAGTACAGACAATTAGAATGAAATCTAATGAAAAAGATTATTATTATTATTATTAAAAATGTAATAATAATCATTTTAGAACTAATGCTGCTTGCTAAAAATACATAGGTCATTATGATGCATAATATGTATGGCTAACACAATTTGAGATGCAAAAAATAAATGTACAACTTCTGCATGCCTTGATTTTGAAAATTTCAAGTTGGCCATTAGTGATGTATTAAGGCATTTTAACACATGTCCACTATATGGGATGTTGCACATGCGTTTATATGCTAAATAAAATACCTGCCAAGTCTCCCTCTTTTTTAAATTACTAGCCTTCTCTGAGAACCACAAAAATGAATAAAAATCAATTTAAGGCAACCCTGACCCAAAGAATTATTCTGACAAAATAATCAAAATGAGTCAAACCATGGCAACAAAATGACTGAATTCCAACTCAGAATTAAGAGATAACGGACTGGAATATCGGATAATGATAATAATGTAATTTTGATAATGACAATAATCATGATAATTTTGGAATTAGCCATACGTGTAGGCTGATACATACAAAACAAATATATTAATTTAACACAGAAGTAAACAGTCATCAAAAAGAAACAGCAAACCCAAAAGTATCCCTGCAACTGTATCATGAGCTTCTGTTGTGGTAACGACCTGCGCCAACATCATTTAGTTTTACTTTGTTAGTCGATGCAAGGTGGTTTAGATGTGGAATCAATGAGTACCCAAGTGAACCGTGGTCAATACTAATTATTGGGCCAACACAATATAAGACTTTAGGCTTCCAGGCTTATGTCTTTTCCTTTTTCAGATGGAGGGGGAGACTGAGGAGTGAGGAGTGTTGAATACGTCTAAAATGAATAGAAAGTTATAGCGGTTGAAGGGAGTAACATAAGATCCTCACAACCACAGTCTCTTTCTTTCGATATCATATGAAAAGACTTAATATACTTATGGATCCATAGAGCCGTATGCATTATCCAAACTGGTCCTGGAGACATTTTACAGCTGTGATACCCAGGTCCTCCAGAGCAAAGCCACATAAACACCTAATAGTCATATGACTTCTTACTGCATCGGTTATGGCTCTGGAAATCAATGAGAGCCAAAGACATCAGAACTGAAAAATAAACCAAATAAACATGTTTTCATTATCTGAAATGCATCACACATTGATGGAATAGATTCATTTTAAATCAAATAACGTGCACGAGTAATTAAAAGAAAATTGTTGTACATTATATTAAGTGACGCACTGAAAATAAATAACGTTACCTTCAGAGCTTGGGAACATGTAAATCGGGAGGAGTACAGCTACGCAAGCTTTTCCTTTTGTTAGTGATACAGATTGTTAATTGGATGGCAGTCTCCCAGGACAAGGTTATCTTCTACGGGCATGATTTATTTTAATAAAAAAACAAAACACGCAAACAGGGTTTTAGCAAACCGTTTTCAGACATTAAAAGCAAATCAATAAATCTATAAGATTACTCTTTTGCATTTATAGCCAAAATGTAACTATCCAGTGGTTCTATTATTATTTATTGAATTATATAGCTCTACCATATTCCTCAATACTGTACAAATGTTAGAGGACATAACACGCATTGTATCACACACCAATGTGTACATTTAACTTTTATCTCACCATCACAGCATAGTATGTGCTATTTCCATGCCACTGCACAGCCAATTAGATTAAACGAAAACTTCTAATTGACATCAGTTGAAGTATTTGCCACCGCAGAAGCTCATTACAGCCAGCAGTGAGAATACTTATACGAATATGCTTGTTGATGCTTGGTTTCGTGTCTGCTTACCTATGTGTTATATGTGAATATATTTGCCGTACGTTTGCAGTTATTAATATCTATAAACTGATATACTGCATCGGACAAGAAGCCATCTCCATGCAAGGGACTTTGAGCTCAGCAATAGGTAAGTACCTCTGCAGTTCTTGTGTTGGTATAACTAATACATTTTGTCAGTCTAGGTATATGCAGGGTGGTGATTTCAGTTTTCTACTATGTGTTTTGTGGATTCTTGACAAAGTTTTATTTTATAGTCTAGAATGTGTGTGAAAACGGTTTCCATTTAACACCCGATGGCCCCTATTGAGTTGCTTTGTAGAAATTATTTTCTGTTGATTTCAGCAATTCAGAAATACAATCTAGAATCTATGACCACTATTAGGTGTTTAGTCAGGGAGAAAACCATGCAATTTCAATCACCTTTAGCACCAACTAAGGTTCTTTACAGTCAACAGCAATCCACAATTTAACAATAGGGGCAAGGAAATAATCATTCAGAAAAAGAAAAAGTTGGGCAGCTGGGCTACCTGCCATCTTGCCAATTCTTCATATTTTGATTGCTGATATATCATAATATTTTTGTGATGTCAGCTTTAGAAAGGAACTATGAAGTTACATTCTCTATATGTTAGGAGGCCATGTGCAGTATGCTAGAACAAAGAAGCAAACTTTACATTTCAAAGTTATCTTCATTTTGTGCCTAATGGTGCCAGCTTTGCCGTTTGTAAACTAAGAACTATAGTTCATTTTCTCTGTGGTCATTTATAACGTATATACACTCATCATTCCACAAATAAAGACATAAAATATTAAAGATATTTTAACTGGAGAGGAACTTCATTGAGAAATCAATTGCCTTTATAACAGGCATACTCAAAAAAAAGATTAATGTTGTTTAGGTTTAATCACTTAAAATATAAAGTGTTTTTTTTCCTGGAACACAAAAAACATTTATTTAAACTGTATGGCAATAGATTTCACTAGAAAAAAAGGTTAATGTAAAATTCCTTTTTATAGATTATTGTCTGAAAACAAAACTTGTCAAATTACATGAAAAATTGCTTCAAAACGTATTTCCGTAATTGACTTGGGTCAAAGTCTTAAATAGTAAGAAAGAATAGTTTATTCTACTGATTTAGAATGAACGGACGAAAACAAAGATAAATTATTCATCATATACAACAGAGAGTAAATGTTATTTCAGGCAATTCACATGGTTTTTATTGTATTTGTATGTCTTCATGCAGGGCATTCAGTCACTTCCAAACCCTGACAGATAGAGGGACTTCCATATTGTGCCGAAAGACCATCTCCTCTGTATGGAGGGTTCTCCTTTTGCCTCTTTAGATCAGATGAGGTCCATAAGAAAGGTTTTGTGCTAAAGCTGAAAGGCATGACATTTTCCCTTGCTCTCTGTTACTTTGTAATAGAGGTGATGTGGGGATAAAAAGACAATTCATGTAAGATGAAAAGGTACAGATAATCCGCATGGTGATTAGAGAGGTGTAAGCTTTCACTAAGCGTATACTCATATCAATACACAGGTTTTGTTTTTGATGCCGAGAATAAAACACTAAAGATTAGTGAGATTCCCATGTCACCATAATATTTTCAATTTTCCAGGAGGAATCTAAGTAAATAAAATAATTCATAACTCATGTTATACTCTGCCACCGTAGGTGAGGTGTTTTGACATTTAAAGGTGAAAAGGTTAAAGCTATAAGCATAACTGCATTTATTTGAGCTTTTGTCAGTCAGTATAGTCCTTTTGTAGACATTAGGTTGAAAGTTGAGGTCTTTTCTTGGGGTACAGTTAGCATGATCTAATCAGTTATCTTATCTAATCAATTTTCTGTGCTGTGCTTCTCTCCCTTCTCCTCACCCAACCTTACAAAGCCTAGTTCAGCCAATCAACAACAGTAACTTTACAATATGGCAGTGATAATATATTGGGGAGAACTCAACATTAGACATTATGGCAGTGATAATATAATGGGGAGAACTCAACATTAGAGAGCAGGGAAGCCGAGGTCTGAAGTGCCAGACCTCGGGCTTCCCTGCTTCCTCATCACTACGCGCCGGCAATTGATGCCGGGCGCCGGGACATGACGGCATCCCTGCGCTCGGCATCAATAGCCGGCGCGTAGTAATTAGAGAGCAGGGAAGCCAAGGTCTGAAGTGCCAGACCTCGAGCTCCCTAATGTCGGGCTAGTTAGAGGGAGGGCGTGATCTCCCCAACCAGCCCTGCTGATCAGGGCTAGTTGGGGAGATCACGATCTTGCACCTACCTCGGCGCAGCCGTGAAGACCGGCCCAGGGGAGGCGGCTTCTCCGCTGGCCCCTCCCCTAGAGATTGGTGGCTTCGTGGGGACCTCCGGCTTGGTAAGTACCCGGTTCTCCTGAATGTACCCGGCGTATAAGGCGACCCCCCACTTTTAAGAAGATTTTCTGGGGTTAAAAAGTCGTCTTATACGCCGGTATATATGGTAAGTAAACATATAAGAAATACATTGACTTGAGAAGAAGCTTGATCTTTTAACATCAAGATGTCTCATATTCAGAATGAGAAATGAAAATAATGTTGTTATTTTATTTTATTTTTTTAAGAGCGTGAGAGGTGAGTGCCAGAGAAATGTACCTTCCCTCCAGTATTTGGTATGAATCTGTTTTGACCTTTTTGAAAGTCAAGTTTGGCTCATCCGGGCTTAGGCATGACATGCTTGCCCACCTCACCTTGTGTTGTGTCTTTCCCCAGGTCCTCCTCCCTCAACTAATGCCCCAAAGTGGGTGACAAAGGTTGAGACAGAATGGGTATGAAATGTTATGAAACTATTACCCGCCATTACTTCTTTTTACTTAATTATAATACATTTATCAATCTATTCCCTTTTGTGTGCTATGTTGCATTAATGAGTCATTTAATAATCACCCTGCTAAGCAAAAGTAATAAATTGAATTCAGTTAAATGAAATTGTTGCTATCTGCACATGATTAACCCTGGTAAGAGATCACAACAGAACGTAAACAATTTCTATTTCTAGACAACATTACATCAATCAATTATGCAATACTTGTTTTATTTACATAAATATAAACTGTTGCTTGGGGATATGTACAAGTACAACCTTATGCTTGTGAAGCCAACTCGTGGTGTTTATATGGAAAAACATGGATGTTTAAGGATCCTATTCACATTAAAAGATGATTTCATATATTACCTTAAACAAATACATGACTGTTCTTTTCCCATATTAATTGTATATGACGTTTGTTAAGTTGATGTGTGGGTATATTTTTGTAGCTTGATTTCGGGTGCCTGAAATCCCCCATAGAGGAGCGGTAGGGTTGGTTCCTTACAGCATAGGTATATTTCCCAATTTGCAATGTCACCCCCAAATTTGTAGTTGTCTGAAATTATGCACTAAGTGTATCTTTCCAACCTTGGGCTAGGTTCTCCTGTTCGTTTTGAAGCTATATTAGGTACAGTTGCTTTAATACTTCTTATTTATGCTTCTTTAATGACTTCAGAACATCTGTATATGAGTTCTTATGAGTAGACTATTGGTCTATACCCAATGACATTGAAAAGCTACATAAAATGTTTAAAATATCATATAAAAGGTCATATTTATATGGTTGTAGTTAAAATAAATAGTTAAATGGGCATTGTGCCATGTGGGTACAAGATGGACAAGCTATCCTTGCCACATCCTAAGCAGAATAAATAACTACGTTAGATCTTGAGAATATTATGTAGGTGCTGTGCTTTAGGAAAATTTGCTTGTATAGAAACCTGTTCAAACATATACTTTACTAGATATCCTACTGATTCTACTTTATATGAGTTCTTCCTTCATGTGATTATTTACTAAATATCACATGTCCCGTAAGCCTTTATCATTTCCCTTGCAACATAGATGATAACTGTTTAATGTAAGGGAATACCATGTAAAGTTACAAACGTAAGAATCATTAAGATGGAACATAGTCATTATAGCTCAACGTTAAGAACATTCTCCCCCAGGAACCGCATAGATGACATTGACATAATTGTAAACGACAATGTGGAAGTCGGCTTGGATGAAACGCTAATTAATAATGGAATAATGGAATTCCAATTAATTAAAATCTCAGCCGGGACAAGAGAAGTGTGTTCCTACAAGTGTGTTCTAGTTTCCCAGAATAATTACACTGAGGGCATATCTACACAGTATTGGGGAAATTCAATTTTCCAAAAAGATTGTTTTATGGTTTAGAACATACTGTGCTCTAAGCTTATTTAATAAAGCAGTAGCCGGATTGTCACATGTGCATATATCATGAATGCAAAGCAGTAAATAGCTCGTGTGATTTTATATACAGCAAATTTTACCCTTTCAAAGCAATGTTGATTCAAATGTGCTGATTTTTTGAAAAACACAGGTCTAAAGATGGGAGAGTAGATATTTGCCTTCTTCCCAGTCCCCATTTTAAATGTGAGCTCCAGACAATGTCCACATTGCCTTTACAATTACTCTGTCCTGAATTGTGCCAACATGAAAGATACACAAGTAATCCACAAAAATTCAGTGTGGATATTAACAAACTCTGGAAAGTGTCGCCTATCCTCATGTAGGAGATGCTGCCCATCATGGAAAACAGCGAAGACCGTAGCAGTACCCATTTGGTTGGGGCTGTCTCTTTTAGTGCATTTTTATTGTTCCTCTCTGGCATTCTGTTTTTGTCCCACATATTACTTTTTTAAATTTATGTTGAACTGCTTGCCCCATTCCTGCATGCACTTGCTTGCCAACAAGTGGAATAAAAGAAAAAAACCTGGAGCGCCACCAGCGAATATAACAAACACCAAAAAACCCAAGAAAAATACTTAACAATTATGATTGCGTAATTTCTTCAAAAAAAAGGTTTTCTTTCGGTATTACTGTTGACAAATCTACTTTGACAAGTGGCAGCAGACTAACTCCATACCATCCAAAGTTCCCTTAATAGCCTATTGCACACAAGGTGCAATTATTGACTAGTGTTAAGGCTTTAAATTGTCGACCCAAGGCAGCAATGTTGTCGAAGACCTTTTTAACAACAGATGCTATTTAAAGCTTGTGGAAGTTGTAGCGAAGTGTTTGCATCAGGCTATTAATGTGTATTTGATAAATAAGACACCCATTCACTGCCTTACCGGTGTCGCATTGCACGCTTTGCTAATTTAGCACATGAGAACGGGTTAGAGTAATGGTTGCATCACCGACGCATCTGTGCTCATGGACTCTTGACAATTGATCTCCTGGGTGCCCATCATTAGATTGAACTCCTCTAGTATGAATTATTCATCGGAGCCACTTCCTATAATAAACTCTGCAATCGCAAGCTCCAGAAAACGTGCGCAACATACGTTAGAAAATAACCGCAACGAAGCAAATAACCGTTTATATTCTTTATTGATTAGTAACTGCCGACAAGATACGATACATAGTAATAATGCTGACGTTTTTGTTAGTTACATTTTGACAATCACTGCCCGCGGGATTTATCTCCGTAACTACTGAGCCACACCTATTTGCCCTTTTTCCGTAGCTGCTCCTCGAAGAAGTCATTGCAAGCCACTGTTAAAGCTGCCACCAGGACCACAAATTCATTGAAGTCCACTTCATTGTCCTTGTTGGAGTCAAGATCCTTCATAATCTTGTCAACCAGCTGAGGGTCTTTTTGGCACTGGGGGGGAAATAGACATGATGAGGTATGGGGAATATATGATTTTACATATAACATGTGACAATTTCTGTGTTAAATTTAGTGCTGGATTTCCCATTGGATATTTGTGTACTTGCCGAGACGGTTAGCTGTAACACCTTTGTGTGCCTATGCATTTGTATTGCTGACCAACATAAAGAGTCCTAACTTGTATGATATATAAACTTAAGGAGTATTTGTTCCCATAGGTTGACCATGGCTGCATGAATCGATGCTGTTAATTAAAGTGCGTTTAGAAGATAGTGGTAGTCTAATCTAGGTTAAGAAGCAGCCTGCGTCACACAAGTCCATTGTTTGATAATCTGAGTTACAAAAGCAAAATGAAAAAAGTATTTTGAGTCTCAGCATCTTCTGGACAAAGTTAGTTAAGCTGCATCTGGATCTAAAACTATTAGTATCTTTTGCACAAATGGCTGGGCGGCTAAAGGTCATAGGAGTTGCATTCTCCCAGGTACAATTAGCATGCTTACTCTTTGTGAGAAGGCGTAATACATGCAAGCTCTGTTTAACTGGAATAATTAATATGAAGAATTACTGCGGGAATATATTTCAATTATTACTGCAGCCTTGTTAAGGTGCCACCTTACCCTGTAGTATGAACGGTTTCTATTTTATGACATATCCCTAGCCTGAAGCAAACATCACTATCGCAGCCTGTAGTTTATTTAATAGTGATTTATTCTTGTGTATCATTTCACGTCAGGCCTCCGTGATTGATCTTTTCACAGCGATGACGATTTGTCACACCTTCTAAGAGAATGCAACTCATGTTTGCGGAAGAATGGAAACATTCTATTTCAGGATCAGTGTCACGGCTCTATTAATGGAGCGGGATGTGACTCCTTGGGGAGTCAGGGTGGAAGCCACCGGCAGGGCTATTGTGCGTTATGATGGAGATTATCAGGGGAGATCACTTGACCATCATATTTAAAATTCATACACTAAAACTCATTTAATTATTCCAGTATATGAATTCTACTTTACTGCCGGGATGTGGTTATCTAAATCTTCCCTGTTTCATGTGGAATCCATAAGATTGCTAAGATGATCATCTGACCAAAGGGCAGTGTGCTCCTTCTTCTGCTGCCATTAAACTCCCGTCCTGTTGGTAGGTGATATGATTATGGGGTGGCGGAGTGCCTTTGCCTAATTCCCAGGGGGAGGCATATAGTTAACTGCAATCATTTGCTGGTTCAGCATTATGGGAGTTGTGGTCCACAAACCCTAAATGATCAGGATTTTAACTCCTGCGCTCTCTTAATTCTATTTAGGAAGCAGACCACTCATTGTAAGCTCAAGCATCTTATATTATTTATATGTATTTTTAAGACATGATAATATAAAATCAGATTTAGTGTGTCTGGTCCATGCGCCCAGTACAAGAATATAATCTACATTTATAAATCATGAATTACAAATATGTATTTAATATATTTAAAATTGACCCAAAAACAATGTTTCCAGTTTTGATACTCTTAAATCTGAAAGTCTGTTTCTTCAACAAGTTAAATCTTAAAATTACTGTAGCATTTCATTTGCAATACCAATGTAAAAATGATGTAAAAATGTAAGCCTTGCTTTATAATATATAAATATATATATATATAATTTGTTCCTTTTTACAGTATTTTATACAATGTGCGCTTAACCATCCAACCACTACATACACTAAATATTGCTGTACCAACAAGATTTCCTCAGTAAATAATGAAAATGGCTCAAAAATTCATCTGAGACATGTTTAAGCGATCTACAAGAAATACTGCCGTCCCTTGGAAATCTAGACCATTCTGCGTTTAGCAGAGGTAGCCAACAGGTAGCGTTCTCGCTATTTGTGAACTGCAGCTCTGATTAATTCTTGACCAACCTTAAGTTAGATGGAGGCTAAAAATACCTGTTGGAGAGTCACCTGTTGGCTAACCCATGCGATACAGTACATGGAAGGACTAATCAAACACGGAAGTCTAGAACAACATCAATAAACTTCTACCAGTCAAAAAACTAGAGCGCTAGCATGAAACATGTCAAGGAGCATGGAACAGAATGAGCAGACCTGGCTGGGGCTCTTTAGCTGGTGTTTTTCAACACGCCAGTCATTTACAGGGATGTCTGCTCACCCAAACTTAGAGGACAGTGTAAACCAATGGGATATTCTGATGTATTTACATGAAAGGCCACAACTCTGGTTTGCCGATAACCTCTTACCGCTAAAAAGTCGGTTAGTTCACTCTGCAGAAGCTGCTTGAGTTCTCCTTTATTCAGCTTGTACTTGTCGCCTTCTTTGCCGGAATAGTGGTGAAAGATCCTGATCATGGTGTCCATGGCTCCTTCCAACTGGGTGGGCATGATGATGATGATGAGAGGTATCTGCCAGACAGAGAGAGATTATGTTATCGGGCCCATAATCAATAAATAGTTTTCCATTATGCTTTTTAATGCGGGAAGGTCTGGGTTTTGTACCCAATTCTCTATGTAGGTTGCATATAAGCGCCACAATATAAATGTATAGTCAGTAACTAACTTCTTCTACCATCCCCTCCTTAGCTAGGGCATTGATCCCTTTGATCCCAAAACAGTTCACATTAGGATAAAGTCTCTAGAAATACCCTTACGAGTCCCAATAAATGAAATATGGTTAGAAAAACAATAAACATACATTAAAGCAGTGGTTAAGTGAATACACTGTTTGAAAATACTATCCTAAACCATACCAAAACTAATGATAAGAAATGTTTATCACAGCTAAAGCTTTAACAGTAGGATCAATAATCAAAGGTTAGTACACATCATCATCAGACCACATTAAAAGTGTTCTCCATACCTGATTGTCCACAACCAAACAGCGCTGATAAAACAGGTAATGAAGGTTAAACACGTTGGTTATTTATACAGAATATCCCGGATCCGCACACCTATTCCCAAAATGCAAAGAGACTTCATTCACCAATGGAAGCAGGTGAGCAGCGTGCGTCACACATCACTCCGAGCCGATTGGCTCCTGGCCTTTATTTTAATCACCTAAAATGATTGTGGTTTAGTACGCTTTGCATACGGTCCTTGCGATTGCCTAAATACCTAGGTAGGAGGAGACTTTTCACTGTACGTCTCTCCTGTAAAACAGGTAAGAAAAAAAAAAGGCAATTGGTTGCTAGGAAGCCCATGTTAAAGGGAAAAAGATCCCAAAATAAAACGGTGGAAAGAAGGGAATACATTGTTTTCGCTCATATGATGGTGTTCCTCCCCAGAGAGGTAAAGCGAGCAGAGAGCAGGAGACAAGTTGCAGATACAAGAATTCATTCCGCATGCTGATTGAGTACAGTTTCAAGATAAATAGTGGGCTTTTTTTGGTAAACACAATTGCATTTGCCTATTTCTAATAATAAATGAGACAGAAAAAGAATGAACAGCGACGATGCCCCCTTTAGACCCACATGAATGTAGACTGCATCTGAGACTGGAGATTGACTCAACAGCTATTATTTTATGAACTATTTGTGGTATATGATATATGCTTATAAATACATCTCATATCAAGTATATTTGTAAAAATAACAAAATAATGAAAATGTATTTAGAATATATGACTTTAATGAAAAAGTAAAAAAACAAACAAAAAACAAAGTGTAATAAAATACCCTAGTGTGATCTTACATTAATAACTGGAAACACAAATCTCAGGACTAATGATCAAATTCTCAGAATTACACTGTAAAGCGGACTCTCTATTTTTTCTGATTTAACCCTTCAAGGCCTGGGTTTTGAAATACCCTAAAGCCCGGAAGTTTGGGTTTTTTAAAAAATCATATTAAAGATTCCTCTTTACCACATTTTGATACCATTTTGAGTATACATCGTTTTGTTCTGGACAAGTGGGGCATTCTTATCATAGATATTCATAAAACATAATTATTAACAATAATATGTAAGAAAAAAAAAACACACAAAAAAACCTATACTGAAATAGCCAACACTGATCCTGACCTAAAGCATAAATTGGGAAGGAAACAAACTCTTGTGGCAGATTTATCCAAAAAGATCTGGAGTCTTTGAAACTTGCTAGGCTACTGATACACTGTTATTCAAGCCTAACTGGCTACATATTTTCAACGACCATTCCATGGACTGCCACGCAGCCCCTGAATCAATTTTAAATGACAGTGCTATTCTATAGAATATTTGCGATGGCCTCGTAAAAGTTTTTTTAAAATATATTTCTGTCTCATTTACAAAGTTGGACAAAACTGAGCTAAATCTGAGCCTCACTAATTACCCCGTTATCATCAACTCCACTGTATTTCTTCCCATAAACTCGATCTCTAAATTTTTATTTAGTTTTTTTGTACAGCATGCTGTTTTTGTCCACCGTAACATACTGCATTCATTTTTTTTTGTGTGGATAGAGAAAACATGGTCTGAAAAGGTCTGTTACAATATATGTTTATTAATCATCTTTTAAATAACTGTGAAGCAAAGTTTTAGATTAATATTTTAACATTTTATAACAAATTGCATCATTGGTTGTGCCCAAACTCTTGCAAAAAAATAATTTGTTAATCGTAAAAAAAATACATTGGTTAATTTATCATTTTTTTGTTAATGCTTAATTGTCATGTGATACAAACACTGATAGGTTGTTGTGATAGAAGCAGAAAAGGCATTTTCTTTTTTTTTTATGTAATTAAACCTTTAGAGAAAAAAGGGAGCTCACACAAGATGTAGTTGCTGAACATGCTAGAGAGCCCAATGAATGTTTTATGTATGTGGAATAACACTTTTTAAGGATTAAAAGATATTCACTTTCAGTGCATTGACCACTACCATCAGGCCTAGACTGGCCATCTGGCACGCAGGGCAAATGTCTGGCGGGCTGCCGGCCGAGAGTGCTCGATACTCTCCCCATGTACGTCTCCAGTGGCAAATCATGCTGCCTGAGTACACATATCCAGCTGTCCTGCCACACTGACATCACAGGAAATGTCAAGGCAACCTCGTCATCCCCAGCCTGACTCCGGCTACCATATGCTGCTCACCTGGTTGCCAACTCGGCTAAAGCTAAACTTCTGAACCAAACCTATACTAAAATCTATGGAAATGACTGCAAGAGGCCAACTCGGGGCAGGGCCGGCCTTTGGGGTGTGCGACCTGTGCGACCTGGCGTCCTCAACAGGCGCCACACTCCAGGCCGCCCGGGGTCCCGACGCCACGCGCCGCCAGTGGGGGGGCACCCGGCACCCCTCCAGAGACGGACTGTAATGTCCGCCGCTGGAGGAGCAGGCTCGCAAGGGAGCGGTATCGGAGGTCTTTAACAGACCTCCGGCTCCCTTGAGTGATTTCAAGCCGGTTCAATCTCCCTTGAACCCGGCTAAAAATCACTGAAGGGAGCCGGAGGTCTGTTAAAGACCTCCGGTACCGCTCCCTTGTGATCCGCACGGCAACAGCTGCTGTGCGCCGGGCTTTGCTGTCAGATCCCGGCGCACAGCACTGAAGCCGCGCCCACCGCCCTCTGACCCGGAAGAAGACAGAGAAGACAAGAACTGAAGAAGAGGAGGCAAAGAAACTGAAAGAAGAAAAGAAAGGTAGGTAAACAGAGTGACAGTGAGAGTGGACAGTGAGAGTGGATTAGTATATATGTGTG
>VKOC01017736.1:0-12094 GCA_009364415.1 Spea multiplicata | reverse complement strand
ACTTATAAGCAATAATGTTCTTGGTAAGAAAAAAATAAAAATGTTTTCTTGTAAACTTTCTTGTATGGACAGGGAGTCCATCTGATCACTTTTGATCCTTTGATGTTGATGAAAAGTTGGCTGGATAAAAAGTTTTTTTTTACATTTATAATGCTATTTTTTTTAAAAAAACAAAAAAACAATGAACTTAGCTTACTTAATACATTCATTAATGCACAAAAATACAAGTTCCACCCCTAATAATTCAAGAAGAAATTGGAAATTAGAATTGATTAGTAAATTATATTTTAATATATGCTGGCTTCCTGACAAAAACAACTCTGATTATACAGCGGATTATACAAAATTATAAAATAAAAAGGAGACTCTTTAACTACTATATGGGTTTGTCTTAGTCTATCTGTAAATTTATGATACCCTTCCAATGTATGCATTGCATACATTATTGGGGATATATAATAATAATCATAGTATATAATAATAAAATAATAAGATAACAATAATAAAATAATAATAATAATAATAAAAACCGCACATACTTTATGATTGGTGCAAGGACCTTTACAAACTGAACACTAGGGGGAGCAATGCTTAAAACTAATTAATAGCCAGCTGATCAAATTCCCATTGTGTTTATTATCCTTCTGTAACCATAGCTGTCACGTTGCATCAATTAATATTGTTCTTTAAATAAAGTTGACAAATAGAAAAAAATAGTTAATTTGATCTAGTGATAAATAATGACAATCTAGTCTATTTTGGTATTTACTGTTTGCTGAAAAGGTCATTTTTTTATCGACCTAATGACCCCCAGCTTATTCTGTCATAGAACATTTAAATGAGACATCATCTCTTATAGAATCGAAATACTATAAATAATGAACTATTTATAGCCTTAAAAAGCTTCCCAGTTATATTGTCCTTTTCCATCACTGAGAGGGTAGTGGGGATGCAGAACAGCTTCCCAGCAGAGGTGGCCAATGCAATATTGGGATTTAAACATGCATGGGATAGGCGTATGGCTGAATCTGAGACCAAGGTCTGATTAGGGTTTGAGTCTTCACTAGAAGGCAGACTAGAGGGGCCATATAAAGTCTTATCTGCCATCAAATTATATAATAAATCAGAATCTGATAATGTACTGTAATGGTAAAAACCCCCCAATAATTATCATTAAAAAATATATGACTGTGGACAATATTTAGGGCTCATCTTGAAGCCTTAATTGTAACTTTGGTTGTTGATCCATTCCTTTTGTCGATGGGCAGTCTACTTTTAAGTAGTTTGTTACTCTTCCCATATTAGTCCTTACGACTTTGGGAGTGAATAGCTTTTATTATGAACTATAGAACTATAATTATATTATCCATATAATTGAGATTTAGATTACCATTTTGATGTATTATTTAAAGAATCTTTTTTCCATGATGTCATTACTGATGCAAATCGCCTGTCAATGTGTGCATGTATTACATTGTTGATGTATAGGCATATATCAGGCATACTGTGATTAGTACAGATTAGCACTCGCCGGTGTCGTCCCCACATAATTAAAACACGGTCCGTTTTATGAGCTGAGTCATGAGGTTTGGTCCAGATCCTTCTTTTGTTGAGGATGAATAGAGCTGACAAGCTTGGAACAGGACTGGCTTTGATAACAGAAAACGTGGATATGGGATTTGATAATACCGGTCATGCCACTTGGAAACAAATACTTAATCTTGAATTAAGTTTAACCCCTTAATGACAAAGCCCGCACATGTATGGGCTCAAAATGCATTGTTTTCAATGGGTTTAGGGACCGCCCATTGTCCTTAAGGGGTTAAGGGACCTGTCATCCAAAAAACTGAGAATGACCATTGCTGTAAGTATGATGCCATCATATACAGTATGTGGAAAACCTGACCATCACACCTATAGGAGCTTATTGGCCATCCCATTCCAAAACCATGGGCTCGTAATTTCCGTTCCAGTTCATCCCAAAGGTGTTTGATGGGGTTGAGCTCAGGGCTCTGCGCGGCCGGTCAAGTTCTTCCACCCCAAACCCATCCCACCATGTCTTTATGGAGCTCGCGTTGTGCGCTGGGGCACAGTCATGCTGGAATAGAAAAGGGTCTTCCGCAAACTATGGCCGGTTCCAGTGAAGGGTTAATTCTACAGCATACAAAGGCATTTTAGACTGTTGTATCCTTCCAACTTTATGGCAACAGCCAACTGATACAGTTCAGTTATAAGGCGATGGCCATAAGTGACAACAGGTAGTTGTAGTCCTTTGGTTGGGTCCCATGGACATTACCGTTCCCTTGTATTGCTTAGCACTAAATGAATAATTGGACAATACTGCTTTTGATGTCATCAGTGATCTACGTGGTTGGAAAAATATCATTGGAAACCCAAAAACTACCTTCTGAAGTCTCCACATGTAACATATAGTGAAAGTAGGTTAGAGAGAGGACAGCCTGTACTGAGTGTCTCTTTACTGCTTTTATAGGTCTCTGATTCATAATAATGGAGGCAATCCAATGTTCCCTTTTTATTCTGACCCGTACCTAAATTTAAACATACAGCTTTGCCTTCTTATCCGCTTCAAACCGGCTGGGGTTGGATCAGGTGCGGGATTCTCACTCTCGCCAGGTGAGAAGTCATCAGCTGAATCTGTGGCTCTATAAAGAACATAATGTTTCCAGTTAATATCTACCCTTTCATCAGTGACAAAGAGCTGTTTACCGGGTGACTAATCTGTGTATGGCGTTTCACTCGGCCGAACGGAACATCGCTGGCCAAAGCGTCGCTGTACATATTAAAATTTCCTAGACTTTATATTAAGTATATATTTTTAATTGAAGTCTGGTATATATAAGAATACATTTTGTCTTCACAAGGGGCAACCCATATCCGTCCCTCATGTAGTCACAACGATGATGTTGGCCAAATATCGGTTTCACAGTTCTACGTTATGTATAGAACTTCCTAAAAAAGCACTTTTTTTTTTTCAAAGAGGTGAATTTCCTTCAATTTGGAATTTGGTACGGTGACGGTATTTACTGAATCCACCCCAAATCCTAAGAACTCGATCTTCTGAACAGGAACGCTGATGGAATTCTTCCGATTTTTAAGGAATCCTAGTTTGGTCAAGAAATGTATAGTTCGATTGATGCGTAAACTTCACAGTTGTCGACGTTGTACGATGTATTATCTGTCTACTTCTTCTACTTTGAAGTCAACCAACTGAGTTCATACAGTGCCAAAGAATGGCTGAAACGAAGCCATGTGAACCAGGTCTTTACTTTGCATAGAAACTGAAGATGAGTTTGATGAGATGCGTTTTTGATGGTTGGTAACCCATGAGCTTAACCCCTGAAGGTTAATGGCTTCTCCCATGGATGATTTGGGAGAAATAAATATATAGTATGTGAAAAGTATAAACCAGGTAAAATAATGTCAAAAGAGAAACACCATAGGCAAAGCCACCTATGAGATGATACAGTTGGGCAAGCGTGTGGGGAAGGTCAGAAGAAGACAGAAACTAATTTATTGTGGCTACCGCGCATGTGTGAGATGCCAAGCGGAGAACAAATGACAATAACGGAAAAAGGTAAACTGTGAAATAAAGATACAGAATCAGAAGAAAACACCAAACTGTCAACAGCTGTTGCCAAGGCAACAATTAAGAGAAAACCAACACATTAATGACATAATATTGAATAAATGAGGCTGGGTGCTCCATCTGTTCCTTCCCTTCCCAAACCAGTTTCCATCTCACCCGCACCCCCTCTATTTTTTTTCCCCAAGCCCCCACCCATTTAACAAACTAGATGAAATTGGGATTTATTGATTTCTTATTGTTTATTGATTGTTCTATGCACCTGATTTGCCGCTGGAGCATTTACCTGGTGTGCCAGATGGCCCAGTTCGGACCTGGTCTAATCTCATTCTAATGGTGATTCATTTATATATTTAGTTATTTTACTTATTTATTTTTCTTTCCCAGTTACTCTTCATACACCCTCTCTTTCTAAAATATTCTGTAAAACTACACAATAAACTTTTATTTACAAAAAAAAAAATGAAATTTTTTTTTACAACAAAATAAGAACAAAATACTAATAATATTGGTAAAATGACTGAACATTCTGGGAACAGCAAAGAAAGGTCATTCGAAACGGTGGCTTGGGGAACATATATAGACCGTAGTGTGACAAGTTGGGGTTAAATGGGTTCTTAATGTTAACTCTTTATTTTCTCAATGGTTGGCATTTTTTTCAATTCAGTTGTATTATAAAAAAAAACACTTAAACACTTTCTATCAGAAAGATACAGTCTGAAAACTAGTAAAAAACTAAAAAATTAGGAATAATCACAAGCAACGCTCGTGGGCCAGAGATGTAACAATCTGGCTAATTAATGTTGCAAGTTTATGTTTTATTTCATAACAGTGAAACTGTGACCTAATTTCCTTCCAACATAATAATTATCTCTTTTTGGAACAATTTATTCCTGAGGGATCACAGAGGCACACATTCTACCTGGTAATTACAGAGCTCCCTTTCTTCTATGTAAATGATCTGCTCTTCATAATGTAAAGTTAAGGAGCTAAAACACAACTCTGCTGTAAATGACTGGCAAAGTTGGAGCTCCAAAAAACATAATTTTTATGGAACTTTTTTTTACTAGCACCGTCTATAAATCCATCAAATATATTTGATGATTTGAAATATGATCATCACCCATTTAATTTATTTTATTTTATTTATTATTTATTATAATTTTATTAAATATATATTTTTTAATTATTGAATGCGACCCTTAAAAATATGTTGGCTATTGGACATGATAAAAACTATTTAGGTGATGTTAACATCCCTCAAAACTAGTTTATTTCTGAATAATTATCCTATATTATAGGTACATTTTTTTTCCATTCCATCAAATAATGTACATTAAAAATGTCTCTGGATTTTTAATGTAAAATCTGGGTAGTTTAGTCTTGTTGCAGATTTGGATCTTTGGGTGAATTATAGTTTATCTATAGTTTTTTTGTTAACATTTTTTTTATGTTACCACAAAAGAGAATATCATGTTATGAATGTATACATTTGCTATGCGATGTATAGATAAGACCCAGCCCTGATAGAGTCATTTTTATTTAATGTTTGTGGGAAGCAGCTGTTGTCGTACGCTAAATATCATATATCAGAATATATGTGCAAGTGAATTTGGAAAGAAATGAACATTTTATTCTAAAATGTCAATATAGGATTCCTATAGGACAGCAGAGAGTAACATAAGATCTAGATTTTGCAGTGATCTATTTATAAGTAATGATCTCATTTTCTAGATATTTTTCTTGGTTAATGTCAATTATTATATTTAATGAACCACGGGAGGAGACGTGTAATTTTGCCCACCCCAGTGCTCCGGGGGAATGCAATAATACACCCTCTACTTTTATCATTTCTGGAAACTCATTGTAAGTCACATCTCATTATCGAAATTTCTCAATATATTCGAGACCTCCCCGAAAACCACAATAAGAATGTAAATATATATATATATATATGCTATTAATGTTGCAATATATATATATATATATATATATATATATATATAAATTGGCAACATTAACAGCATTAAGTAATGCATTATTTATTATTTTAGTAATTATTATTATTTTTTTTAGAGGCAAAACAGGGAAAAAAGGACAGTGTGATTTGGGTTTTGAAGGGACTGGCCAACTTTAGGAGGTACAGTTGGGAGGTATGCATGCTGTTTAACATGCTAGGATGGGGAAAATGTTAAGCTATATAAAGAGCTCCAAGGGGGGGGGGTGGAATTTCTTAAATATAAATAGCTTAGTAAGTGGTTGTAAAAATGTGAACGCACCAAATAAACAACTCCTGTTGAAAAAAATGTAAAGTTGTTTTAGGCGACAGGTTTGCTGAAAGCAGTGATTTAAAATAGATGATTCTTTGAAGTTCTGAAAAAAATTGAAATGTCTCCGATGGCAGGATTTGGACAGCTAGGAGCAGGGCTAGGTGGCATACAACCTTAGACAGGTGAATAACCACAGGTGAGTAGATCTTATAACTGCTGCTTAGAAACCGACAAATATATTCATTCTCATTCATTCATTTTTACAATAAAAAAAAAATAATAATAAAAAAAGTTAATTATTATTTTCAGGTGTGGTGCTATGTAGAAGAAGGATCTGCTCGGGCCCCAGAGGTTTAGGGGTCCCGTTAGACGATGACGCAAAGTCCTTATAACAGTATTATTGTAATGTATCTTCTTTTAATATCGCCTCAGTTTATGGATTATTATTCTTTCTATTATAAGAACAGGGTAGCCAGTTTTTTTTCTTTAACCGTGGATGCTTTTGGGTAATTTACGCTTAAAGGAGACATCTGACAGCACAGTAATAGATGTCACTGTAATTGTATGGTATATTGTTATATAGCATTGCTTAACGTGTCGCATGTTACAATCTCAATTAGCTTCTGATTGATCCGGTTGTAGCCGGCATGGCAAGAGATGATTACCATGCCTATGTAAAGTAAAATAGGTTGTCATTTAGTCATTTTATTTGGTCATAGAAATGAAGGCGGTGAAACAACATACGCTAATCCATGGATGCCCGGACATTAGGAAAATAGAAGCGTGATAATCAGTTGAATATTCAGCAATGATATTTGCGTAATTCTGCGTGTATTCTGGGGAATATGATGAACATAATCGAGGTGTAGTTAAGGGGACCCTATTATAACATTATGTTGTGTGACATAAAGTAAAGCAGGTTGTGACGCAACACAGTCACACAAAGAGACAAACACAGTCACAGACACACAGTCACACAGACACAGTCACATACACACAGTCACACAAACAGACAAACACAGTCACAGACACATACCTGGTGCTGTTTGCAGCTCACATTGACCTCGGTGCAAAGGAAAGACTCAGCCTGTCAGGAGAGGCCCCATTGTGCGACTGTCCTGGGCAATCCGGGCATGAGGTGACCAAGTCACTGGTCCTCTAGGGACGTCCTTTCCATGGAGAGCTTACAAGCTATGAAATACACATTAAAGCTCACTGTCATTATAAAGGATCATCCGTTGAAGACCCCCCCCCGAAGTGCCATTTTGCACACCTCCCGACATTTTAAATGGCCAAACTTTTGTTTTTGGGGGTGTTGTTAGCGTCATGGCCAGGGAGGAACTTTGCCAATTCGTTTTTTATGACTCAAATCATGAGGTCCAGTCCTTTCGGTGAAGAAGTTATGATGGAATCCCCCGAATATTCCTCGAGGAGTTACAATAGATAACCAAGTCGCCAGGCCTCTTCTGCATTTGCATTCTACAGAATGACTCTTTCCTTTTCCTACCCGGCCAACAGGTGAGCAGCAGGGCCAGACTTTCTTGGTCCCATTCACAAGTGGGGAACTTTTGAAGTCGTACCCCACCAAAATGCCATCCATTAATTGTATACACTGAGGTGCAGGGACCTCCCTTACCTTGCACACCTGGGACAGTTGCCCCTTTTGCCCCAAAGAAGTGACAACCCTGTTTTGAGGAGCCCAGGGGTTGTTTATGTAACGGATTAAGGCATTTAGAAGAAGAATCATGGATTTTATTTGCACGATACATTGTAAGCTTTCAAGTCCAGGGCCTGTTTCTCCTCCTGTGACGAAATGTAGGAATTAGAACCACCTCATGGGTCGCTGAAAGGAAAGGAAGTACAAAGTAAAATAACTTGCATTTTTCTTAAGAAAGACAAAAATAATTACCGGTATTTCTAGACTAATCTATATCACAGAATATTTCAGGACAACTCCGGATAATTCCTTAAGAGCTTCCCCTCAGTTGATGTTTTTGGGGCCCAGATCCAAGTAACGATGATTGTGTTACTTTGATACAAAATAATTATCTGGTATTAAATTAATACCCAACTCTGCCTATTATAAGTACGGCTTATTTACACTCCACCCTAACGGTATTTTTCCCCTTTGTTCTCGTTTGGGAAAAACACTGGTTTTGTGCTGTTTCATCTCTTTAATGGCTTGGAATAAAACCTCCCATCTCTCACCGAGGAACTATTAAAGTCCCTTTATATTAGGCTCTCACGCCTCTTTGCACGCCGCAGCCCTTTAATAAACCGGGCTGTGTCATTAAAACGCGGCATTATGTACATGGAAGGGGAGGACGTGGCCTGCTTTATTAGCTTAATTATTACTTTTTCTAATTATTTTTTGAGGGAATTGCTTCCTTTGGAGATAATTTATGCTACAGCTGTAATTAAAAATTACAGAAACATAGAATTTGATGGCAAATTAGACCCATTCACCCCTCCCCCCAACTAGCCTGCCCATTATCCTGCTGTAAAGACTTAAACGTTAATCAGTTGTTGGTCTCGTCTTAGATTTAGGAGCCATACGTCTACCCCATGCATGTTGAAATCCCCGCGCTGTGTTGACCTCTATGACTTCTGCTGGAAGGCAGTTCCACGTATCTACCACCCACTCACTTGGGCAAATCTCCCACACGTTACATCTAACGCAGTTGTCCTTTTTTCATGAATGTAACGTAACTACACCCTAGTTTAGATGTTTACTGTTAGTTGATTGGATTAATTGCACTTATAGGTTGTGTTTGTTGACTTTCATAATGCTTAGCTGGCACAGATGGACCAGGTTCCTACGCAGACCATTTTTATATCGCCCGCACCTTATACTGAGAGGTCAGAAAGGCCCTCTGATTTTTGGAAAGGTGACGTTCTATGTAACCGAACGTAGGGTCTGACTTCAATGCAGAAAAACTGGCTTGCTAGCTCGTTAGGGCTGTTCTTGCATTGCTCAAAAAAAAACTTGATTGACCTCTGAAGAGTTTATCATTATTATGCATCAACTTTAATCATTGGCATCGAAAACCCTTCAACCACACGTTATACTTCCAGATACATCTCTGCCTGCGTATGTTTCTCGTTTCAGTTATAGACTTTAACGTGGCCCTAATACATTTGGGTTTGGATCTGACTGCTCAGGGGTCCCTCCAATGTCAGCGGGGTAATTAGTCCCATGGGAGTATTCGTACTTACATCACGATGCAGGCGAATACTCTGTTTGCTTTCTGTGTCATTGCTTGCTCGGTGACATAAACATTGCGTTGTGATGTCACTGGCCGCAGTTTCTTTGGGTGGCAGTGCTATTTTTTCCATGAAACTTTTGCAGGCGGAAAATTTTATGTTTCCACCATTTTTAAAATAGCTTTTGCCCACTTCTGTTGGTAATAGAAGGGCACAAGCTTTTAGCCGTATTAGGAGGGTGATGGGTTCACTAATTAGTTAAAATCAATTATGACATAAACTACTGTTGAGGTTTTCCAAACAAAATGTGGACCCCCTTTTGATGAGGGGAGCCATGATGATGTCATCCATATTTCATTTTACGTTCTATCCTCTCGTTTCCTTAATATCAATGTTCCTTCGGAATACAATCATGGATTATTTGCTTTTCTTCTATGTGTTGCATTGTAAGAATTTCAGAATTTTCGGGAGCTATACCAACAATTGGGTTTATCACATGTCCCGGCAAAATGCCCGGTTTATTGGAAGTACTGGTACCGGTACGTGCTTGGCGGACAAATTGGTCACGGTGTATATAGCGAGGTAGGTGAAACATTCTTTGGGCGGAATACTAGTTTTATTGGTGTAGCTGGTACAACAATTAGCTCAGAAAAAGAACACTATTGAATAGAAAAATTTCACAGCAAGTCGATTTAACCGTATTATACAAAATAAATTCACTAAATTAATTTAGCTGCCATATGAGCTATAATGTTTATTTTTCTGTAAAAATGTCATTTACGGTAGGCTTAGTAATGTTACATAATTGTAGTCTGCATTCATTTGTTACATGTGTGTGAAAAATGTGTCTTATATGTAACTAAATAAGATATGTAAATTCAGGTTTGGCTCGGTGGGTATAATCAGTGTTGTAATTCCATTATCATTGAAGGGACAAAGATGGCTTGGCCTTGATAACAGTCCTGGGTGGAGGTAGTTGAATCTCTGACTACAAGAAAAGCCATAAAAATAATTGTTTTTTTGATTTTATCAGACGGATTTTATTATTATTTTTTTTTATTACTTTAAGCCTGCAAGGGATTTACTTAATCGGTTGAGTGCATATGTAAAGTAGTTGTTTTCCATTAGGAATGTAAGTAGTCTATTTGAATATTTCTATATGTGGCAAATAATACTAATATTAGTATATTATATTAGTAATATATTAATAATATCTATAGTTATCTGTCATATATAACTTTACTGAGACAGGATAACATTCCATTTTGACTTTACGCCAAACTTCCTGGGGCAAGGCCGGCACCTGGGAAAATAGTGCTGAAAATAGAAATATCCACTTATTTACATCGAAGACACATAAATTCTGTTTACTTCCTGTTTTGTGGGGTGTGTCATGATGTAAGCGCATGACGCATATGACAGAATTAACATTTTTAGAATATCACCAAAAGTTTTTGCCATGCCTACATTTAACAAAATGGTGTTTATAAGTCTACCGTAAAAAGCCCTTTAATGCATATGATAGCCCAATTTCTGTGGTGTCCCCCTTACGTTCCCCAACCCCAAGGTATTTTCCATGCCGGAGATGTGCCGCTCGTGATATTTTGGGTGACTTTCTCTGTTCAAATGCCACACTGAACTGATGCTTTATGATAATGCTAATGAAGTCAGTTCCTCCCTAGACTTTCATTAGTCAGAGTGTCACGCTGGGTGATTAAGACTGAGCCTTTTTGTTGTTTAACCCAAGGCAGTATGTGAAGGAGTCAGGGTGTTTGTCCGGTAGATTGGGCTCAGAATGGACATCGAGAACGCATACAAATAGTTAATATTTACCATGCAAAAACTAGGCTGATACTAATACATTTTTAAACGTCACCCTTACAATCCTTTCAGATTCGGTGTTTAGTCTGTGACATCTACGGCGATCAGGAAAGCGATTCACTAAAACACTGCATCCAGACATAAGACGGCATTTTAGTAAACAATCCTCTTAAGATCCGACAGTTTCCCACACTACAAACAGAAACTTTATAATAACTGAAATAACCCATTCTCTGCAATTACTTGAGTCAAGAGTCAATTTGGCAAAACCACTTGGGAGTTCAAATAACAAGAATTTTCCTTTAGATCACCTGATGTGAATAGATAGACGTACCATTAACTCTTTTATTTGCACATTACTGTGTATAATTAGACTCTGGGCTTAATCGCTTTATCAGAAAAAAACATGGAGGTTACGAGCTGCTTAATCAATTCTAGTATATAGGATATTAGAGGAAATGTGGAATATGTGGGATATTTATCAGAGGGAGTGTGTAATTATCTCTGTAAAACATGATATATTCGGAATGTTGAGATCATTAGATTCCATGCGTCCTTCCTCATGGCTATGGTCCCAGATGGATTTATTGTTGGGTGGAGGAGCCACCTCCTACTCAAGATGTGTCAGGAACAGTTGACAAATGTGGGCTTTTTGCTTGTTTTTATTTATTTAATAACTATTGCATCCAGACCACTCCTTTACTAGGCCTACTGGTATGATGAGGTCTTGCTTTGGACTTCAGCAAATATAAATCGGTACTCAAACCCTTAGTTATCTGGGGCACCCTGGACATATTCTTAGCTATATGATAGGTTAGAGATATGAGTGCTATGTGACTAGTGGAAACTACTGAATGGATATTCCCATGTCATCAAATAATAAACAGCATCAGCATCACAACAGCCATGGTGCCATTGTGGCATTGTGATCCCAACTGGACCTGCCTATGGACACACACCATGACCAGGAAGGGCACCATGGTTATGTTCATAGCATTAGGGCTCTCCTTTATGATCCCAACTGGACATGCCTATGGACACACGACCAGGAAGGACACCATGGTTATGTTCATAGTCAGGGCCGGCCCTACAATAGGGCAGACTGGGGCAATTGCCCCAGGCGGCACTTTAGAAGGGGCGGCACTTTGCCGCCCCGAGCGTTTTTGTTTTTTGAAACGGAAGAGAGAGAGAGGGC
>VKOC01017734.1:0-93644 GCA_009364415.1 Spea multiplicata | reverse complement strand
CCAAAGGTTGGCCCTGCCCTAAGGGGCCGGGAAGCCCCCACCAGGGCCGGCCTTAGGGGTCTGCGGCCGCACAGGGTTTAAATTAAAACATCAGGGTTTTTTTCAACTTTATTTAACATCTTCCATGTTAAATAAAGTTAACAAATACTTTATTTAACATGGAGGATGTTAAGTCAATGTGGCCCGGCCCACCGGGCAAATGCCCGGTGTGCCCGATGGCCAGTCCGGGCCTGTTCTAGACACTAGGACTGTTCCAGTACAGTTCTCTCCGACACACACACTCTGCAGTAAACAATTATCAAACTTATTATCGTTTTAAATAGCGCCATCCGATTCCGTAGTGCTGTACAATGGATAGAGAGGACATAACAAGTAGTATATAACAACAATTTGATTTACAGAAATATCAGATGAGGAGGGCCCTGCTCAAACGAGCTTACAATCTAGATAACACAAGAGGTAAATGTGCCATTGGTATGGATGGGCCAGCCACACTACTGTAAGTATTGCTGGGGAGGGAGTAGAAGAGGTGAGCTAAAGGAATATGGGACGGTGTTAATGTTAGACTTGGGTGCTAGCCAAGTCTTTGTGTTCGGCTTCGAGAGAAATAAAAAAATCGTTGTTTTCCACGAATATTCACTCGTTCTCATGTTCTTTTCGACTAACTATTATTGTACGTTCTTAGTGTTCGATTTTTTTTTTTTTTTTTTAAAGTCCGAAACTTGGCCTGGGGGTTCCAGGAGTTGATCCCCAGGCTAAGTTTCAGCGTCAGGAGTTAAAGGTTGGGTATAAGAGACTCTATTGGTCACCGGCACCACTGCTGCCCTGCATTGGTTGATGCCAGTGGAGGCCCCTGCCGGCGACCAATAGAGTTGTTCATATGGATCTTTAACTCCTGACACTGAAACTTGGCCTGGGGATCAACCCCTGAAACAGGCCAAGTTTCGGCATCAGAAGTTAAAGGTCTGTATGTGCACCTCGTAAGAGTCGTTCGTATGAACTTTTAGCTCCTGGAGCAAGGAGACCAATGCTCTCCCCAGGTAAAGTTGCTCTGAGCTGTACCTGGCAAAGCACAGGGCAAGATATAACTCAGAGCAACTTGGCCTGGGGAGACTAATGGCTTCAGCATCATGAGTTAAAGATCTGTAAGAGCGACTCTATTAGTCGCCACCACGGGGCTCATCTGGCATCAACCAATGAAAAGCAGCTGCCCTTCATTGGTTGATGGCTGAGGAGCCCCCGGCCGGCGACCAATAGAGTCACTCTTACGGACATAAAATCCTGGCCCAAAGCTGCTGCGTATTTTTACCACGTTAACCCCGTATTAACCCCTGCTAAAAGAAAAACGCAAAAAACGCACACGAATATTCGACTGAAAAGAACTTGAGAACCGGCGAATATTCGTGGACTATGGAGATTTGTTTTTTCCCCCGAAGATGAACACTAAGACTTGGCGCCCAAGTCTAGTATAGTTACCCGTGTACCCCAACAAGGCCACTAACAGTCCAGTTAAACGTGTTGGCGCACTGGGCAGCATGTATGCCTTTATTCTTCCACAAAATAAATAAATGCCACGTTTTAAAATGGGAGGTTAAAAAAAAAAAAAAAAAGGGAAAACATTTACTACTAGACAAAATAATGAGAGAAAATAAAACGGCTTAGCAGACATGGATAAGCCACTCAATCCTGAGACGCATATAAACTGAATCTGAAATACTCATCAAAACATTTGTTCCAATTATTGTAGATAGTAAAGTTTATGCATACATAGAATGCGAGTAAAACACACACTTCTGTTCTAGTGCTAAAGAGCGAGTATAAAAACCCTTTATGCAGAAATTGGTAGATTTGTAACATACTTTGTTAAGGCAATTTCCTAAACTTCTCAATAAACACGTTGGCAATTTTAACACATCATCAAACACAGCTCAGCAGGCAATAGCGAAATTAATATAAAAGCCATCAAGCGCTGGGTTATAAGAAGAAGTGAAATTAGTGAGCTCCATAGGTCCAAGGTAGCTACAGCTGGCGAGCCAAGATCCAAATTAATCTAGAAGCTTTTTCATCACGTAATTTGTAAATGCCGATCGACTGCTAGCATGCAAATGGTAAGCTGCTTTGCGGCTTCGGTAAACCTACATTCCTGAAATAGAACAAGCTTACGAACGCCATATCTAAGTAACTGTCTACAAGGCATTGTATCCCCAAACACTGGACCCACATTCTCATTTTACCCGGCTCGAGTCCTTACACCAAAAAACCCCCCAAAAAACATTAAATGATTGGTTAGAAGAAAAAGTAATATAGGAATATTAAAAGCCCATTGTGCCACGGATTAGTGAAGCAAATTAGGCATGCTTCACTGATCTCTGCTTCAGCAAAATCTAAGAAGGGTCTTGGGGAAAAAGGCTTATCGTTAATTTATCAGGTAGCTGCTAGCCCATACGTGTCAGCAGGCAGCCCTAGTTCTTAGGCGATCCCTTAATATAACAGATCTGAATTGAAACCAATGGCGCCCAGATCATGCCACTGGCACACTACGCTCTCAGGCAGGCTACTGGGTGTGAGCTTAGGTGCCACAGTTTTGTGGGGGCAAAGAGAAGGTGCCTTTGTTTAGGCATTACTGTTTCTTAGGACCACCACCTATTAAAGATGTCCACTAAAAGGTCCTACCATCATGATCCACATAAGGGGGCTTTCGCTGGATAATACATATAATATTGGATATATGAATTAGATTCAGGGGCAGGTATTGCATTTGCCAACACACTTTCTATTTGCCAGCCATTAAATCGCTCACACTGCTTCTGCTCCTTAGCTATGCTAATGTAGTAGGACTAAAGAAAGGCTAATTAAAATTCACAGGGGGACGATACTGGAACCGTCTTGCTCTCAATTAGATGATCTTCACAAAGACGTGCGCTGCGGTATAAACCAGGAAGACAATTTAAAAGCTTTTTGTTCCCTTGCGTTTACTGCTTTAAAAAAAAAAAAAAAAAAAAAAAAAAAAACGTCCAGGGGATTCTTGCACTTTATTCTTCAGTCACAGAGCCATTTATCGCATACAATGCTGTTTTATACGGACAGCCCCATTGCCTGGGTGCCCTAAATTCGGGTGACAGCTATTAACTACCAGCACGTTTCACAGCCCAGGGCATAGCATGGAGGAAACCATGCTGAAGGTTCCCCAATAATAGTTGGGAAACTAATATGGCACTTATAATACCCCGGTAAGCGGTCATCGCTTCTGTATTTACCCCTGTTGGGCAATAAAGAGCGTGCACGTTATAGCCTCTTCTCACCATACGGATTTGTTTGCACATTATTATTATTTATTGTTTTATATGGCGCCATCAAATTCCATAGCGCTGTACAACGGGTGGACAGGACACAAGTAGTTTGTAACATAACAAATTGACAACAGGTGAGGAGGGCCCTGCTCAAACGAGCTTACAGTCTCTGCAATAAGTGTACTATTATATAGGATGCGATGTAACCTACACTAGGCCGCGTTATCCTGTCTCCATGTCTAGTCGTACCAGATCAGGTTACGTAGAGCGCACCTGGGTATATTCCCAAAGGTAAGCGCTGGGCCACAGTAACGGGAAGTTACGCCCCTCAAAAGGGAGGCTTTTTGTTGTTTATTCGTGCCCAGGTTAATTAGTCAATGTTTTCCAACAGAATTCCTCCTCTCCTGGCACCATAGCAACAGAGCAGCTCCCTGCCCTGGCAGCATTTGTTGCCGTGGCAACACTGTTGGTGGATCACAGAATGGAAAGATAAAATGCTCTTCCTTGGTACACAGCCTAGACATGCAGTACCTTCCCTCCGGGACTGCCCTGGAAAAAGCTTCCAACCAAAAGAAATCAAAGCCATATGCGTGCATTATATTATATTATATACGGAGCTATATTATATATATATATTCAAACTACACTCTCCTTTAAGGGCCCGTTACAGAGGGTGCTGGCGAATTTGACAGACATCACTGTCAGTGGGTGACAACACCCCTAGTTTGTCAGGTTTTCCCTTGCTGGTTGCATTGTTGTGGTGGTAGATAAATGGTATGGTCTCCCAGCAGAAGTGGTAGAGGCTAATGCAGTGAGGGAATTTAAACATGCATGGGAAAAGGCCGAGGACAGATCATGATATAGTAATTTGTGTAGCGCTGTACCCTGCATGGGCATCTAAACATGTGTGTGGCTTTTACATGCCCACAGCGGCCACCACAGCTTCATATACTAAATCCAGGTCCAAACTTGACAAGAAAAGATTCTGGGCCATAAGCTTTTTTTTTTTATTTTAAAACTTTGAAGAGTTACATTTGAATCGTTTTCATAATGTAATGATATAATTGTATAGCATTAACCGTACACCCCTGCGTCTGGGGGGGGGGCGGCATTTTAAACTCGATACGCCCCCGCCCTGTACCTACCTTTAAGAGTGCCATGCCGAGCGTCTGCCCGCTCGATTGCCACGGTGCCAGTCTGTAATGCTGAGCGCCGGAAATTGACGCCACTTTCCGGCGCCAGCATTACAAGCGCAACCAGAGATCCCGAACAGGAGGACTACGCAGAGGAGAGATGGAGAGGAGAGAGAGAGAGAGGAGAGGGGCGACGAGCGGGATAAGCGCAAACATCTCGCGGCACACTCTCTTCTTCTTCTTCCGCTGATCAAAAAAAAAAAAAAAAAAACGTCTTGGGCGCAAATGCCGCCCCTCTAAAGGCCGCCGTGGAGGCATGATGCCCCAGCGACCCCATTGTGGCGCCTGTATAATACTGGTATATTTATAAATAATATATACTGCACCTCTTACCCAAGTTTTGTCTAAAGGTGGGCAATTACTTCAAGGGATCCGTGTATAAGTTGGATATAGAGGCAAAAGGTGATAATTGTTGACCTTACTTGCATGTGCCTACCCAGAATCCCTTGTGGTTGTGGCAGCACCATGAGATTTCTGAGGGAATAACAAGCCTTCTGGTTTGTCTGGTGTCTGTAGATGTTTAATAATTGAGTGTTTAATAATGCTTCTACTACCTCCTTCATTTTCTAGTGGAATGGTTTTGCATCGCCTTTACCTACCATAACTTTTGTTTGGCATAGACTGGGATATTTAATACCTATCACTTAAAGTAAAAAGCAAAAAAGTCAAATAAAGACAAGCAAGGCTAACATTTGGTGGAAACAAAGAAAACAATGAAAGGCACGGTGCAGCAGCATTCAAGGTGCCGCAGACCACAATGTCACAGCAGTCATATTGCTTCCATTGCCTGGATGACTTTGTTTCTTTATGGATGTATATATCAAATATTAATGTAATCCCTCGAATCCATATACATTTCAAATTAGGGGAAAACACCAGCCATCAGATGCACTTTAATCATAGCGGCGAGGTCCCTTTAAAATGTCTGTGGTGTGGCAGGGTTCTGCATAATGCCCCCATATGCAATCACCCATTGCCCACCTCCAAGTATTTTCCTTATATACTATATGCACTAATATACTCAACACCAGTCATCTCCAGCACTGGCTTAAAGGATGTTACAGACAGGGGGTCTATTGAGACCCTCATGCACTTGTTGGGAAAGTACTCCCATTCATTTCAATAGGAGCGCGTTTAGCAGCCAAAAATAGTGGCAAAAATATTCCGACTATGAAAGAGGGTAGCTTCTACTTAAGTCAAGTGATTTTATTTTGTTTTCATTTTTTAAAGAATTTGTATCAAGGATTCCAATAAAAGAAAGACGAAAATGATTGCTGGAACCAGAAAAAAAAAAGGAGGACAGCATGAAAAAAGCCCCACATCATGAACAAAAATAGTTCCAGACCCAGTTTAAAAAGAATAAGACCTTTGTTAGTGGCTTCTGTGTGCAGTGTTTCTTCAAGGCTGCCATATGGTCAACACATACTAACAAGCAAACTCTCTAACACCGACTCACTGTACCACCGTACACTCACATACACTAACACACTGAGTGTGCTCCTCTCTCCCTCACAAGCACAACTAACTGTAGGCTCACCCCTGACACTCCAACACCATACCCTGACACACAAACTCACGATAACACCATACCCTGACACTCACACATGCTAACACCAAATACTTACACATACATGTACGCCAACATGATAACAACCGCGGCATCACACACCCCCCGCCCCCCTTCCCCATGTAGGCCCTGTTCAGGACAGCATTATACACATCCCATAAATGTTTAAAATCCCCTCAACAAGTTAATCTCTGCCGGTGGAAAGCTCTTAAAAACCTTGCTAAATTTCATGAATTCTGGTCCTAGACCTTCTCCTGCTTTAAAAGATACTTTCTTCTTCTACTTTGGTTGAATCTGGACGGGGCATTTATAGAATGTTGATTATGCCAAAAGACAAGTTACTCCCAAAGCCCAATCTTCAACGCTGCAGCTGCTTATTAGAGATCTGTAATTTTATAAATGTTCTATTACAGTACTGCAAACTACATATATGGGGCTTGGAGTGATATATGGTGCTCCCTGGAGACTGGGTCCTCTTTATACTGGTTTCTAGCCGGAATCGAATTAAACATTAAAAAGGTGGGAACAACATGCGCCTGCGAGGCGTTTACAGATCTCCCATGAGCAGGGAACACAAGGGATATTTTAGAATACACTAAATAATTAGCACAGCAGGAAAGGGTCATGATGCAATACGAGTTAGCTGGAGCGACAATGCAGACAACACGGTGTTAAGATACAGGCTGGTGTTCACTACGGTGGCCCAGAAGAGCTTTTCCTAACACATGTAAGGTAACAAGAAAAATCGAGATAGTAGGCTCCAAGACGAAGTACAATATACATTCCAAAGATAGAGCTTGTCATAAATAAATCATGGACCAAAGAAGCCCTATATTTTTATAACAATGCTGCTAAATTTAATATTAGGCGATTATATAACAATTCAAAGGTACACGCTGGTCCTCATATACATTTGGAATGTTTCCCAGATCCCCGGTCAGACCAGACAAGAAGCCCCCCCCCCGCGTGCATGCGCACTAAGCGCACCCACTGCTTTCAATGGAGCCACTTTCCTGTACCGAGCAGCCTAAACTGCAGAGAGCGGAGGGGGGTGATTGTGCAGCTGCAGCATTAGCAGGGAGGTTAAACAAAAATGGCGAGTACGTTTAATATGCATTCGTGTTTGATGACGCTGTTTGGTGCAGTAAACTGTCCTTTTAAACTTCAGGAGGGTCAGAGTTCCGAGTGCGAGGCTAATCGTTGATCTCTAATGAAGCTAATTTTATGTGTTTATTTGGTGTTCCGCTTTACATGATTTAGGAGCCATTTCGCGCTCTAACACCACATAGGCATATCCAGGTAAATTCATGGGAAAGTTCCCAAAAGGCAAGTCCAGCTTTCATATTATTATTAAATTATATCTTCTTGTTATATTCAGCAGCTCTGTAAACGCACACGATAGCTGGATGCTATTAAAGCGCTTACCACAGTCCTTCAATATATACCGGTACATTTCAAGGGCAGAGCAGAAATGTAACATGTGATGGACGCAGCAGTTACATTATAATTTTGGGCATTTCTAATATAATAGACTATTGGCTAACATTTCGGCCACATAGAGTGTACATCTACTCCAAATATAAAGGGACAGTCCAGCCGTTAAATGCACTTTAATGCATAGCTGCATTTACATTTTTGGGTCGCAGAATCCCCCATATGCATTTGCCCCGATCCCCACCCCCCAGGTAAATGCCCTGCGGGAGATGTGATCAACTGGTTTACCTTCAATTTGCTCGCCTAACACTTCCAACGGGTGCTGCCATTGATTTCAGTGGAAGCATTTTCCTGCAACTGATTGGGTGCTTCAGGCAGCCAATCGGTGGCAAGAATTATCAGTCCATGGCGAAGGAGGGCAGCCTCTTCTGTGTCAGGTAAGCGCTTTATTTTATCACTTAAATGTCATTATTATATTAATGTTTCTTGTTCCTTGCAATATTTAAGTAGCAACTTCTTAGGAGAGCTAAATAAAAGGGTCCACACCATGGTCTTGAAAGCTAGGAGATCAATGTCTTTCCTGGCATGCAGGTAGATCGGAGAGAGCCTCCTCTTATTTAAGCTACAATCCTTTAATGCAAAAGCAATTAATTAAGCTAAAATGAGCTACCATTTTCTTGACGTAATCCCGAATTTAATCCAGTTGTATAACTCACAAGGAGGTTTTACGGGCAGGTGGGGAGGGATTTTAATGCACAAAATCCTACTAATCAGGGCCAATGCTTCTGTTCAACTATCTGTTTGGACTTCCATACAATACTACAGTAACCAAGCCATCACTGATAGGACATCAAATAAAATTAATACTCAGGTGGGGTTTAAACAAAAAAAACTTTTTAGTCCACAAAACTAAGCAAAATCAGCGAGATCATACCCAGCAGTTGTTAGTCAAGCAAAAGCTCTGACGGTCTAGTTCACAATTTTTGATTCCAAATGACGTAGGTAAAAGTAGAGTACCGGTAATTGTAGAGTTCTGGCATAATTCAGCAACAGCAGTTGAGTGAGTGGTGTGAAGACCTAGTCAAGTCCTTACTGCTGGACTTCTAAGCAGACCCCAGGGCTGTACGGGGCACGGAAGTCTCTCTTTAAGGAAGCGGTTGTAAATAAAAAACGACCACAATGTCCCTTCACCAGGCGCTGTCCAAAGTACTGGCACACTGCAAACTGCAGCTACTATTTAATGCCGACGATGCTTGGCTTAGGTGATGGGAGCATCTTTATACCGAAACTCCCTTTAGGACTCAGCAGCTTCTCTACAGTGTTACCTGTGCAAGTTGGTCATTAGAACAATACATAAAACATGTTATGTTGTGATAAAATCTTGTTCTAATGATTTTTTCATGTATAATAAATGAGCATGTATAGATTATTAATATCAGCGCAGAACAAGTTAAATATGTTGGGAAGGGGGAATTATGGTTTGAACTGCTATGTTATCAGACTAAACACTCACACATAATGAATTGGCACCTCATAAAAGGACTTTGGTAACACCGCTGCAAAACAATTAGGACTGAAAATTGCTTCCGGGCCTCTGGAAATAATTTCCATCAGCTCAAAACAATAATACTACCAGCAAAAACTAGCCGGAAAGAAATAATATAATATATATATATATATATATATAACGTATATATGTGCATGCATCCGCTTCTATAGCAAAGGGACACCTTCTTAAAGGCCCCTTTAATGCATACGATCCCTGAGCGTTTTCTAATGATTTTTTTTTATCCGAGCACATAGAGGGATTCATTTAGGGGTACATATATTTTTTTCCTGTCTACCCACCTCCTTTCTTTGCAGGAAAAAACATTCAATTGAAGTATTTGCCTCAGAGCAGCTCCGTCGCTGGGGCATTCAAGATTTCCAGGGGGTGTAATGTGACCCCTCTCAGACATGCTTTCAATGGGAGATTTTTCCTGCCAGTGATTAATCATTTTCAGCACTTTTTTTATGTACCAAACACTTTAATGGGCAATAATAATAATAATTATTATTATTTATTATAATAATTATTTTTTTATTTTAACATACACTCAGTGTCTAATCAATAGGTGCCAGTGACTGCCATCAGCTGGCCATTTTCTGGCTTTGGACCATGATTTAAATTCTAACCACAATCCCAACAGAAAAATAAAAATTTCACAATAATGACAATATGCAATGTGTACTTTATAGTGAAACATTAATTTATATAACAAAAGGGAATTATGGATACAACGAATCAGTAAATACATTGTATCGGCACGCATAGTATTTAAACCCTATGTATCCATTCCTTGCTATAAAAAAACATTTAAAAAAAGGTTTTATTCTAAATAGTAGAACATATTTAGAAAACCTGTGCATGAGTCATTTTCAAACGATTAGCGAACACATCAATCCTTAACCATACTCAAGGCTGACACGCAACTGGAAAATCCTTTAACGCCTCTCTACTCGCTGAAATAGTATGGGAACCCTCAACCAGATTATAACGGGTAATCCCTTAATCCATCAGGCACCAGACATTGTTCCACATATAACCAAGGAGCACCAGTGACGTGCGCTGCGATAACGACTACAAACCATGTGACGGCAAACCGCTGCTCAAGAAATATTTACCTAAAACATTGTATAATTCTTACATATAGGTATTGGAATTGGAAAATCCGGCTCCCCCGCCTGCACTGATGCTCTAATACGAAATATGCAGAACTCAAGTTATGGGAAGTCTTCTACTAAATAAAGTGATTTTACAAGTAGATAAAGGGATATTGATGTAACCCAAAAACCATCGGACACTTCAAATTGTTCAGAACTAGGGGGAAAAAATGACATCACGAAATGATGTCACAACGTTTTTTATTTTTTTTTCTTCTTCTATACGGATGGCTAAAAGAGGGAAAGGTTATTGTGGTATACATAGAATATGTGATAACATAACAGGGATGTTGAATATTAGTTGTGACCCCAACTAATAGCATTGAAATTAAACTATGCCCGGAAAAGTGGAACACAAAAAAAAAAAGATAAAGTGCCCTAAAGAGTCAGTCTAGCCGTCATATACACTTTAATGAATCGGAAAACTGAGGGGTCTCGAACTTTAAGCAGCCAATCAGCGGCAAGAATTGTTGGACCACAGGGGTGGAGGGCAACTTGTTGTTTTGGAAGAATGCATATTAAGTACTCACAGAGAGGCACTGAAAGAAAAAGAAAAAAAAAAAGAGGAAAAAACTGCAACACAAGACTTCTAACACAATGTAGGATGTGGCATCATAACCCGTTTGTGCTTCCGGCTTTGTGACACCGCATTCAGGAAGATATTTGTGACGAAAAAAAAGTTACCGAGCTTCCTAATTTCTGAACAGACAATATAGTTTCAAATAAATAGCTAAAAAAAACAACAACTTTACATTTGATGAGGACTGTTATTGTCCCGTTTCACTGTTTTAACATATAGATGAATTTTTAGGCACTAATGTTATTTAATGCGGGTAAATGTTTCAAAAGGAAAACAAACATTGGGGAGTTTATTTCAAGACATTAAGTTCCTCCAACGCAGCAGAACAAAAGACGGAGCGATTATACTAAAAATCCTCATAAATTGTATTTGCATAAGGATTTTATGTGAAAATGGTCGCATGCAAAAGACAGTCTGGAGCTTCCCGACCCCATCAGGCGCAGACTATATACTTAATACACATTCCGTGGCGGTGGACTATAGGACTCTATAAAAACTTTTTGTTTTAATAAGATGTTTGGAAACACGTAGATGACAGCGTTACAGAGGGGGCGAGGAAAGCTTCGCAATGAAGTCACAGAGGCATCGAAGGCATATGGTAGATGCGGCTGATACAGAAACGTAGCGGTTTCTCTTAGTCTGTCAACTCTAGGCTTAGCCCTTAAATATATGTATTGTATTAAGTGCTGCGTAAATTGTTGGCGCTAAATAAATAAAAGATAATAATAAATTTTCACGGGTTATACCCATTTTCCATGACGTGGCCAGTCGTACAGGAAGCCAACGTTCTAACCAGGGGCGGTCCCAAGACTTAATGCCGCCTGGGGCGAAGTTTAAAATGCGGCATTTTAAACTTCGCCGACAGCATTATCTACCCTTAACCCCCCCTTTGTACTTACCTTTAAAGAGTCCTGCGGCGAGTCTCCCTGCTCTTGCCACGGTGCCGGCTTGTAAGGCTGAGCGCCGCAAAATCGACGTTCACTTCTCCCGGCTCAGCATTACAAGCGCGCACCCGACCGAACGGGAGACTCACGCCAGAGAGAGAGAGAGGGCGCCGAGCGTAACGAAAACCACTCGGCGCCCCTCTCCTCCGCTTAAAAAACGCAAAGTGCCGCCCCCACTCGGCTCCATTGTAGGGCCGGCCCTGGTTCTAACAATACAGACCCACTATAGCCACTTCTGTAAATATGGGAATAAAAAGTGTATCTCGGCCCTGCGTTATGTTTATCTAACTTGTGTCGGTCCTCTCGCACACTAAATTATGCATTATACAGGGCCAACTCAAACCTGGAACTTGTCAGCGTTGGCCTTTCATGATGACTTCAGTGAATTAACGCTCTGTGTTCATGACATACATATATATATATATATATACACACATATACACACACACACACACACACATATACACACACATATACACACATACAATGTGTTTTAAAATAACATGTTGTTCCACTTAGACAAAAACCATTAATTGCTTTTCTCTTGCAAATAAAACTTTAGCAGATCTGTAATTTTTTTTCTCTTTCCCTTGAAGGTTTAATCAGGTAAATACAGAGAATCTGTTAAGAAGCTTTCACAGTTGCTATGGCAACAGCCTATCCGCGCCTGCTTTCGTGTCACGTGGCAATTAAGCTAATTTATGAATGAGGTAACATTTTACATGATGAAAGAAGAATTTTCGGGAGAGGATTGGACATCCAATCGTACTGGAAACAAGGTTTCCTTAAATACAGTAGGGTTTGTAAAATATTTTTAGCCCGGCAGTTATGGTCTGTAAACTACATTTTGTGTTTCTTTGAAATATCAAATAGACAAAAAAATAATAATAATAATTTCAGCATTGAATGGGTGATTCACGAATGTATACATTTACATTTTGAACATGTATTTTTTAGTGTTTTAATTAAACATTTTTAGCTTCCCGAGTTATGTTACATACAGTTATATAAATATATATTTGCCATATTCTGTTGAAAAGTATTTAATAATATTTGTTACATTTTTATACGTTTATCTAATAACATAATCATCTCATTCCGGATTGACGTGTTTTGACCTGAAATGCTTTTTCTTATGTTAAGCGTAAGTGGTTTGTATAATTGGACACAAGTAAATGCCAGCAGCAGGGTGACGGCGGGGCCCTAATACACCGGGGGCCCCTTAAAATTGCAATAGGCCCCCCCGGGGCAGGAAGCCACTTGTACACAGTATGTACCCATCATGTGCTGTTTTGGGTGAAATTGGTTTAAATTCATCATTTAAGTGATGCACTATTGGGCCAAACTCTGCCTGGACCTAATGAGACCCGCAGGATGCCAAATGGCGTTCAAGTGATCAGCGATCCAGTCCGGGTTTTAATCCGCTTTTCTCAACAGGTAAAACAGGTCTGCGAACCCTACCGACGCCTCGGAGCGAGGAATAAAGGGGGGCAGGTCGGTCACAATGCGTGCCGAGTGATGCCCCCGGACCCCCACCCCACTCACCGGCTGTGATCTTCTGCAGCCCCAGTACATCCTCCGGTGTGATGTGCGGCTTTCGGAGCAGCTGCTCCTCCGTGCTGCCCGCGGCCACCACCTGCCCCCCGCTTGGCTTCACCTTCATGCCGCCCTCCTGCGTCCTGCTGCCGGGGAGAGTGTCAGTGCCCAGGGAGGAAGAGCTCATTCTCCGGGAAGGGGGAACCGAGAAATCGCCGGGAGGAAGGGAACGAGAACGAGAGAGAGACGGATCGCACAAGTGAGGACAGAAGGAGTAGGAGGAGGGACTCAATGACCTGCCCGCCCGCCTCACTCTTAAATCCCGCTAGCGTGCGGCAAACATAAGAACACGGGATCGCGTAATGCTCTAGCGCCCACCGGCGCACGAAGCTTTTATTGCTGTGGCTGTTGGTTTAACGTAAATAAATGACTGCTTGCGCCCGCCCGCTTCACTATTATGACACGGGCAGCGCTTCTAATAACATAGTAACCGGGGGAGAGGATGTGTTACTATACGAATAGAGAAACGCTTAAGGGAAATCTCGCTTATTTATAATGTCCTGTAATACCATACTGGCCTCTGATTGGCTGAGAAAGAACAAGGGCTGTTTTGTGGCGGCATAGTGATCTTCTCCACAGAATGTTTTATTGCTAAAGGCCTAGGCACAGGGTGGGCATTGATTGCAGGGCAAACCCAATACTTGCAGGAAAACTTGTATCGGCTGTTGACGCTCCGTGTCAAACAATGTTCACAATATTTAATGTGAAAAATATTACAATTAGAGAGAAGAGTAAAACATTGTGTGAATGCGCTGTGGCAGTTTATGTCTTCTGTGGCAGTTAAAAAGTAGGAGCCATTACAATTTTGGATTTTGACCAGGTAGACTTGTCTTGTGTTCTTGTGAAGGTCTGCAAATCTATATAAGTTCAAGTGTCTTCTATTGCCATGAGCTGTTCTCATTTGAACTAACGCACTTGTTCCCATTATATAGGTTTACTTAAATTAGGTCTTGTTAGAGGGCTGGCACCTTCTGGCTCAGGGGCAAGTAAAGACAAGTGGCCCCTTGCCACCTCCAACATATGCATTGGCGCACATAATACACAAACGTATACACTAACACATGCTTACACATACACTAACATACACTTATACCCACTAACACATGTACCCATTCATGCTCACACCACTAACACATACTCATTCATTCTCACACACTTACACATTCATGCTCACACACTCCTCACACCACTTACACATACTCATTCATTCTCACACACTCCTCACACCACTTACACATTCATGCTCACACACAAACACATTTGCATCCATGCTAACACACTAACATACATACACAAACAGCTAAGTGACCCCAAACACTTTAATGGCGGTTTAAATGCTAACACACACTCATGCTTACACATTCATGTTCACAAAGACATACACTGATCAGTCTGCGCAAAGCACGGAGGAAGGGGGATACACCACTCCTGCAGGTAAGTTGTGTGGGGCACAGGCAGAATGTTGGGGGGCAAAGATGGCTCAGGGAAGCTGCTTAGGGACACTGACAAGTTGTTTAGTAAACATGGCACTGACAGGTTGTTTGGGGACAGATATAGTACAGACAAGCTGTTTGTGGGCTAAGATGGCACCAATTATCTATTTGGATATACTGGCCAGTTATCTGTGACAATGATGGCACAGAAAAGCTGTTTGGGGAATAAGTTGGCACTCACAAGCTGATTGAGGGCAAAGCTGGCACTGTGGGACATGTTGCTTGGTGAAGTCAGGGGGCCCGTGGCAAAGTTTACACCAGAGCCCTGTGTTTTCTATTGATGCCCCTGCCTCACCGCTAATCAATAGAGAAAACCATGATAAATTACAGGGACCGTCCAGCTATGGAGAGTGTTATGGCTGCAGAGCCTCTTTAATGGTGAGCCTTTTACAAATACATATGTCAGTCACTGGTAATTGTCAGTCTGCCTCTATTGAAATCATTGCATATAAATCCCACACAGGATCTAGGATCAAGCAGTGGTGCTGAACAATTAACATACGGACTATGTTTTCTGATCAATGGAAAACAGACTTCATAACAGCGACTCTCTGGTTCATAAAGGCACTGCTATCCTTTGATACAAAACACACTATTAAACTATCCTTTCATAACCGTATGTACAAAGCTTTCTGTCTGCAGGAAATATTTATGCAGGGCTACACCGAATGCTATTATGCACTATTTGAAAGCCACGTTCAGATCAAATTTACCAAAGCTCATCAAATGCTCATTTTTTGTAACAAAATCACTTGTGCTTTCATAAAATATTTCCCATTTTTTGCTGAACTTCAATGGTAAAAATAAACTATATTTTGTATGCCCCTCCCCCACATTCTATTCTTAAATAGTTGATGTAAAAGTGCCACTTAGACCGCTAACTTTGATCAAGGCTGATTTTCACAAACACATCATGGATATCCCACAATCACTAAGGTTTGGTGCATACAGAGAACATGTATGTTTGGGGGAATTTCTACCCGGGTTACAAGGAAATGAATCATTATCCTTCAACTGCAACCCTTGCAAGTCTGTTCTCTAAAGAAACTGTCTAATCAAGCTGTTCTGTCCCTGTCTAATGCAGTAAATAGCATGCAAATTGTATGTTAACACAGACACCGAGTCTTTCCAATAAACCATTGTAACCAACCTACTAGACTGGAAATTCCACTCACTTTGGCAGGTTAAGCAATTTTTTTTTTGTATTTATTTATTTTGTATTTTAATTTTTGATCCAAAAATGTATTTGTTTAAACCTTGTGTCTGTAAATCCTAAGGTCAGCTAAGGTAAAGGTGTGGATTACTTAGTGAAGCATTTTTAGTGTTGTTTTAAGCAAACCTTTACCCCACCCCATATCCCCTTGCGCTTTATAGCTTCTTGGGTTTGCCTTTTTACTTTATTGTTTCTTAATATCTAAAAGGGACGGTTTACTTACTGCCCTCCTCCTTCCTCATCTGGCAGTTCCCATTGACATCAATGGGAGCACACCCTGCGCATGCTCATTGAGATTTTACCAGACTCTGTATTGTTTACCAAGCCAGTGCTGGAGCCGACTGGCCGTAATTATATCACATCTCATGGATGGAGAATAGCTGGGGGTAGGGCAAAAGGGCACATGAGAGATTTGCAAAGGGGGCATCACACAAATGTAAAGTGACCATGGAGCTATCATATGTATTAAATGTATTTTTAAATGTGTACCCTTCCTGACAATGACTTAACATTTTTGTGGTGTTTAGCTGTAATTTTCTTCTCTCATTTACTGTGGAAAAAAAAAACAACTTAGTTAAAGGGCAATAAGTACAATCAGCGTATTGCGATTTCGAAACAATTTTTTTTACCCCTTAATGACAAAGCCTGTACATGTATGGGCTCAAAATGCATTGTTTTCAATGGGTTTAGGGACCGTCCATTGTCCTTAAGGGGTTAAAGAAAAAAATCTGGTCATCATGCATCCATGTTCTATTTGGGACATCATTAAAACTGGCAATTCAATTTACCCCTTTAAAACTATATATTTTTTAAAAGTAGACATCTCAGGTTATTTTAAATGCTGTTATTTTAACACTTTACGGGTGCCAATTCTACCACCAGTCTTTGTCAAGGTTTGCAGCAGTATTTTTGTATTTCAAATCGTGATATTTGACCTATGTGGTTCTTACGTATAGTAACCCAAGCTAATGTATCAAAATACAGTGGCTTAAACAAAGGGGCACTTGTGTATACGTTATCTACATAGAGGTGGTACCCTTTGTTCAAAAATGGGACATGCCTGGCATGTCAACTGCCGCAAAGAGGTTAAAGTGGATGTAATGGCTGGACAGTCTCTTTAAGCAAGCTAGCCATTTTGTCGGACAGACGCTGGCAGGATTCAAAGCTGAAAATAGTGCTTGCGAAGAACATTGGGCAGTGCAGGCTACCAGGAAGTGGTAAAACACTACTCCTTTTTATACATGAACATCAACGAAGCCTGCTTGGTGACTAGAAAATATTCTGGGTATTATCCCTATAATAAAGGGAGACGATGTTCTTCACGCCATTGGAAGTCACCACCGACACACAGTGAAAACCCCAGCAGCACACAGATTATACTCAAGTTTGAGATGAGTTTGGGAGGGCAAATTAAGGTGAGATCGTTATGAGAGTGTAACAACTTAATTGATATGCTTATTGAAATTTAGTAAAAAGATCCTGTAATGTCAGATGATAAGTATTTTATTTTTTACTCATGTGAATGTATAGCTCTGTATTACATTAGAGAGGATGAGATAGTTACGTGGGGCTATTCACTAAAGGGAGAGTTGTGGATTCAACTCATCCCAAGAATGAATGACTAAGCTAGCCCTGTATAATGCATAATTCAATGGGTCAGGAGACTTTGATGGAATCTCACTGATTTAACTGTGTTATTTACGGCCAGCCAAGCTCTTGTGAGTAAGGTGTTATTGTACGGACATTTCATTACACATCAGAAACTAATTGAGACAGGACTGGTTTGGTTTCAAGAATCAGGTTTTGTTGGAAGGGCCATCAGAAATGTATTAATTATTTTTTCATTTAAGCTTAGTGATAATGGCTTAACCTACCAATATTAATCATGCAACACAGATATTCATCTATGGTAAAATCCATCTTAACTGACTCATTACCATAATCAATGGATTTTCACCATGTATGAAGCAGACTCTGGGGTGGGACAATGGGATTCAGAACAGACCATGCATTACAACAGCTTGTTCCAATACTAAAGCTGCTTATGGCAAGCATACTACTACTCGGCACTGGGGTGGGTGCAATAACAAGCAGTTAGTGGGTGTTCTGAACCTTACACGGCAGCTGCTATCTCACTGAATTGGATGAGAGCTGCCACAACGAGGGACAGCAGGCTCACTGTTTCTCTGTTAAAACATCCTGTTATATACATAAAAAAACACAATCTGTGCAGGTCTGTTTTGTTTCTAACACACATCCTGATACACCTCACTGCAAGACTGATACGAGCGAGCCCTTACACAAATGCAACCGATTTCATGTATTATTAGGTTACGTTTGCAGGAGAGCTGTGCTTTGAACTGTCTGATTCCGCTATGCATCATGGCGGCCTGGCGGGCCAACTCCATAAAGTTTCTCTGCAGGTATGCGTGAGCTGACCCTGCATAACGCATAGCGCAGTCATCAATGTGACTTTCAATGCGTTTTGAAGGCTTAGAAATTCTTTATAAAGAAGCTCACCAGAGCTGGGGGGAGAAAAAAAGAAACTCTCCTGCCAACATCTTCTTTTAGTGAATATACTTGCTTTAGGAGGTGGTTTATCTAAAATATCCAAATATAATATTTTGAGGCAGTCTTGTGACTTTGTTCAAACAAAATTGAATTAATCCTATTAAAAGCATCACCATCATAGTTTTATAGGCAGATCATTCACGAGACACATATGTAACCAAGCTGTAGCTTTTTATTTTTTAATATTATTTAAGAGAAAAATGTTTGGGTACAAAATTAAACCTTATATGGGAATTCACTGGTTATGGGATTCTGAGCAAGACTCAGAACAAGAGAAATGACATATTAAGTGGTAAAAGGTTAAAATCGTAATTTCTCATTTAAATTACTCCAGTGTCCAGCCTCCCGAGGTGTAGCTCAGCGGAGCGGAGCGCATGTACTCATATCTTCATCATCATTAATGTAACAGCAGAGTTTCAGTTACCAAGGTCAAAAATATTCCCCTGGTCAGCCCTCGCAATAAACTTTTGTAAGACAGAAGGCTGCCTGCAGCTGAAAGATACTGATGGACTATAAATATTTTGGAGAATTTTCATGAAACACTACATGGAAATGAGAATAACATGCAGCCGCAAAATTATGCGAAGAAAGAAATTTCCACATTGCTGACGGGTAATTATTGTACCTACAAACTTTATGCAGTTCATCATTTAGGATAACTTATCAAACACACGAGCTTGAGAATTCCCAGGCAATATCATTAGGTGATGGATAGCAAATACATTTAAGTACAATGAAGCCAGATTGTATAAAGAATGCCCTGAGATTCGGTTGCTTTGTTAAGGAACCTCTTAATTCGCCCAACCTGGGAAGCTGCCCTGCAGCCTCTATCAGTAGTAAAGTTCATCGGTGGCATGCTCTATATGCACATATTAAGAGGCAGCCATATGTACATGCTTGCTGACAAAATAGTTCTGGGGAAGGGGTAGAGAGCCAAACTGTTTCATTGACCGATCAGACTTATGCATAAAAGCTAAGCCATGGGTTTTCTTGGCACCGTCCTAGTGAACAGCCAAGCAGCAAATAAAAAAAAAAATATCACATGCTCAGGCAATTATTAAATACATTCTCAAGTGGTTTTGTTGGCTGCTTTGTAATCCTTTTGTGGATTCAGATATTGAAATGGTTGTGTCTCAGTCACTTTTGTTTGATTCCTTCTTGTTAGACTTATATTCCTTGGCTATCTTTAGAAGAGAAAGCAAGATGGGGACAGCCATGGGTAAGAACAGAGGTATGTAAATGGCAAATTTCTGGTCATCTGGAAAGTATAAGAGGTGGATGAGAGAAGGATCAAAGAACGCCTTTTCTGAAGATGCAATGGCATCTTTGCTGGCCTGGAAGGCAAACTCCAGCCGCCCGGCTTCCAGCTCGGATAAGGCTATCTCAACAGAGGACACGGCACGGTACACCTAAAACCAAAAAAAGTGAAACATATCTATATAAATACATATACACACGTGCACCATATATAACATTCACTGGTATCTAAATTGGGGAGGGGGGATTGCCGAAAGCATTGATGCAATAGACAGCTGTGTCTGAAATACTCGTTTACTCCAGCTATTGCCAGTAATAGACTGGTAGTGCTAATGTTTTAATCAACATTTGGTGATTTTTACAGTCAAGCCTCTGGGTATCATGTTTGAGTGCTGCTGAATACGGAGAACTGCATATAAAAGGTGTAATATGAAGTTTTTAAGCAGTGTAAAACAGTTTGTTTCTCCACAATTCTTAAAAGTGAATGACAGAGTCTATTACTTTAACTCTGGAGCCACAGACCGGTATGCAAGCTGTCGGGCAGGCTGCGCATGCGCCTCTATTGTTTCCCACAATCCTATGCATGCTCTTCCATGCTTTGACAAAGAGAGAACTGTGATGTATGAGTGTTTTCTGTCCCACCTGATGGTCATGCTGTTAGTCTTTAGCTCTGTGCCAACAGAGATAAAGGCCAAGAATGTAAAGGGTACGTATAAATTTCACCCATGCTTTGCCAGCATATTATATGGGTGAAATTCTACCACCTGACACCTGCATGATAACAGGTGCTTTTAATGGGCTCTATTCACCAAAATGTGAGTTTGTGGGAGAGTTGTGCTTCAGCTCCTTGACTTCACTATACATTATACATTATGTAGGGCCAATCCCGGTGAACTGCAGGAAGAGACTGGCAGGCCCGGAGCTTGGCCAACTCTCCTGCCTACCGATTGCACCCAGTGAAAAGTTCAATATAACACAATGCTCTCCAGTAGTATTTCCAATATAGAAAAATACTAACACAATACTGGGACCATGCCCAAAACCAGCACACATCTCCATGCTTCAGTGTTAGTCTCCACCTACGAAGAAGATGTGTATACATCCCAACAGATAATGCGGAAGATGGTGTCAGAAGCACAGATTGCAGTCTCTTGGTGCCCCGTCCTCTATAAATGGACTGTAAACGCCGCTTGTTACAGCAGTAACCACGCAACTCACCTCAGAGGCCACATTATCATTAATAACAATGTTCCCAATCTGATCCAGAAGCTGAGCCAGGGAAGTCAAAGTTGTGGTCACTGTAGCTATATTTTCAACAGCCCTTGACCAGAGGAGTTTGTCAAGTTCCCAGTCAGTCAATCCCTCATTGCCTGGACTTTCAAGCAGATAGTTCTCTGGCACATAGACCTTTGAAATGCCTAAAAGGAGTCTTGAGTTAAATGGAAAGGGATATCAAAAGAGACTGTTCAGTAAGGCGATTAATGGAAATGCCACTCCACACTATTATCTCAACACCCCAACAACATTTTAAAGCACACGAGTAATAATGAAAAACTGTGGCTGGTAAAGATTGCAGCAAAGAATGTATAGGAACAGTTTTTAGCCTTTTCCTAAAAACAAGTACATGGCAAACAAAAGAGTAAAATGAAGCAGTATTAAGGGAGAAGACGCATAAAAAGCATCTGACCAGCTCCTACAGTTAGACCAAACATAGTGGTGTAGAAGTATACTCCATAATTACACCAAATCAGGAGTTACACACGCATTAAATACTGGAGTTGTAACAAAAACCTACCGTAGCTGGGTAAGGAAAACTTCCATCACCCGTATCATGTCAATATCAACACGTATCGGAAATTCCTCTTCTTCCTGGCTTCCGTAATCCACATTATAGACCTGGCAAAAAAAACGTTCACCATGCCACAACCTCAAATGTTTTTAGATTTAGCTGCATTTCTTTAGCTCTCAAAGACACATAGGAGTCAGAGGATTGACAACATAAATATAGTGAATGAGATGGTTTTAAATGAGAAATGTATATTTGGGAGACACGCAAGACAGCCCATAATTCACCTGGGCATTTAATGGTACATGTGTAAACCCCAGCACTGAAGGTAAGGGTTAATCTATTGGGTCTACTAAACTTTGTCAAGATGGGTTCCCATCTTTGAGTGTCACCTAACGTCCTCTTTTACACCACTCAACAGTAGCCTAAACCAAGCATTTACATCATGGCTTTCAAGCTAATTTTAAAAGAGCATGAAGTTGAACCATATGCTAACAGTACTGTCCTAGCACCCTATGCACCCTCTCACAAACCGACTCCATGCCTGGGGTATTCCCAACTCGCAAACAACCTGTGACCGGGTCACTTATTAATCCAAGTGTCAAACCATGCTGTTCTCAATGACCCATTGTAACGCATTAGCAATTCATTCATATGGGATTCAATTCATACAGCATGTGAATAAATGACACCAACAGCACACATAGGCAAAATATCCATACTTTCTAAACGTACATCACCATGTATATAAAATATGCTTGTATGTAGGCTAATATATATATACATGATGTATTCTAAGTGTAGAGCTGGAATAATTGCTACATTATACATGCTTTAATTAATTAAACAAAGAAAAACATATTTGTTGTAAATCTGACCATGATCCCTCCCCATCGTGGGCTGTGAAAGGCGTTGCTTGGTACTCTGCTCCCATCTTTATCTTGAATGTGGAGAGGAGAGTGAAAGTATTCAGGGACATACAGCAGAAAGTTCAGGACGGGGTACAGAGAGGCAGCACTTGAACCTGCCAACAAAAAGAAAAATTAGAGGTTCGTAAGTTTCATGTATTGTTCCAGCATTCAATAGCACTTTAGATAACAGCCCTGTGATACCTGCAATAATTCCATGGTAAGATTTCAGATTCTACCTTCTTTTATATAACAAGTAAACATTTAATGCAAACTTTCTCTCCATTACATTTCTAATGCCTCCGATGTCCTTACCAAGCCTGGCCTCTACCGGGTTTATGACATGTGGAAGATTGTGTGCATTCAGGATGTAGCTGGAGGTAGATTTTTCAAAGCGAGGGGTTACGCCAAGGACAGCATAATACAATATCTGGAACAGATGCAGATCTTTGTGAATAACCTGGCAAAATTAATTTCCTCATCAGAATGTTACATATACAGGTGCGGGGAGCCACATCAACGCCTGTTTTCTGACATCCCAAGCCCGTCTCCACTGACACAACAGCAGCTGCGGCAGTATTCCCCCTTCTAAAAGCCCCTGAATTTCAACTTTCACAAAGAATGGTAGTTTTGTGTTGCATACCTGTATTTACACCGATATAGCTCCCAAACTCTCATAGTAATATTATTCTACAAGGGGACGATGGCTAACTACTACACCCTTATTTCACGAATTTGCTCATAATTCACAGAATTTCAAACAAGCTGGTCCATGTAAACACATTATGTGGCCATGAAATACTTTTCAAAATGCATATATGACCTGAGGACTAGATGTCAAGATGTTATTTGGTCTATCCAACCGTGTAATAGGTAGTAGGATAAATGCACATTAATGGATCATGAGTGTTACACAGTTTTCCATCATATTTTTGTGGTTTGGAACCAACCTGAGAATCAACAGAGAAGTTGGCCACTGGATTCAGCTTATCCAAGAAAGGCTGGATATATTGATCTGATGCTGAGCTGATGTTCCAATTCAGGTCATGAGACTTAGGATCTGGGTTTAGCAAGCTGAATGTGATCTCGTAACCTGGTAGAAGGAAAATCACAAATGAAAGAAACAGCCAAGAAACAAAAATATATCTGTATGCACTATAGGAAAGCTGGCTGTTCCATACCTGGGCTGGTTTTGAATGCTCGCCTACTGTTTTCAAAGTCATCTTTGCTGAACCTGCCGATGGGGATTCTATTAGACAGAGCTGCTGTAACAGCCTCTTCGGTGAATGACATGGTTTGAATAACATGCTGCAGTTTCTTGTAGAGGGTCTGCAGGATCTCTTCGGTATGAAGGGATGGATTCGGTGAGTACTTAACCAGAGCTCTCCGATGTTTCCCAATATACACGCTGACTCCCTGGAAACAGAAGAGCCGAATTAATAGGTACTTCCAATCCAAAAAGCCCCCGGAGAACCATAACACATAGGGCACTTGTAAAGGATGGACACCACACAATAGTTTTCTTAGCTTTCTCTGTCCGAAGTCTCCAAGGTATATTTCTACAATCCCTTCCCATGACCAGTTCTGTAACACAATAGTTACATCAACATACACCATTCGGTACACATTGTTATAATTTTTGTCTATTGCTTTGCTGCAATACATATAGATGTGTGTGTGTATATATATATATATATATATATATATATATATACATACACACACTTCGATTTGGTGATTACATGTATATTCACTTATACTTCCATATATTGATAAAAATATTTGATGTATTGCAACTAACATAAGTGTATATTGAACAATATTGTGTACTGAATTATGTATAGATTGATACAACTATTATACTACTCAATCTATAACGATTATGATAAATATTATACTTTATTGTTATTACATGCAATCTGTGTTTAAAATCCTACGAGTACCATAGTAACAGGTGGATGGCTACACGATCATGTCATAAGACTGGTCTGTAATTTATTTATTTTTTATTTCTGTGTGTGACCGTAATTTTCCATGTTGCCCACACTTGGAGCTTTTTGTTCATTTAATCAGCAATTAGTGGAGCACCAGATGTGTCATCAAATGTCACTTTATGGAGCTTCTAACATGAGATTCAGGAACAAGGCCAATTATGTCTAACCCAGAGGAAATGGGGCTGCATGTGCCCTATTGTTCGTTGTCAATACATTTTAGGTCTATTTATCAGTATCACGTGCATTATCCTGGTATTAATAAAATCATCAACATGGTGTCAGAATTTTTTTTCACTCTAACATTTGGAAAACTAACAAAATCTTGCATTGTTTCTCTTCCTATTTAACCTAAAATGCTTTAATTTTGGAATATTACCACTGTATAGAGACAATGCTGTAAACTCACTGTTATTTTACAAACAGAGCTGTGAGGGATTATTCACCCCGCCACAACCTATGAGTTGAGGAGAAACACTTAATCACCCCAACTTAAGTTTTATGAAAGGCCTACCCTGTTGAACTTTTGATGTAAGATGGGCTGAGTTGGTCTAGGATAATAAATAGTCATAAATCACTGAATTTCTGGAATATCATCCATGCATTTTGGTAGGCCAATTCCATTCTGCTTAAAGCAAACATTTACTGGGGTCCACCTATTATAATGTCTAGTTAAAACAGTAAGATAAAGTACTCCTCTGCAAATCTTGGTGTGTACCCTTCAACATTACCTTGGAATAAAGCTCAGACGTTTCTGGTACAATAAAGATGGCTATTGAGCCCAGAGTTCCTTTACTCAGCTGCTGGAGAGTTTCATCAGCATCTGGCCCAAAAAAAACAAACAATACAGCCCGTCATACATATAGATTTATCACGGCAAACACATCTCGTGATAAGATTTACGTTTCTACTTTTGCAATAGAGGCATTCAATTAATAAATACACGGGAAAAATAATTGACTTTCTCATCTTACATTAGAAAACTTACAATACTGTAATTTCAATATTACACTTTGTTAGAAAATTCTCATATCTTTCACAAAAATGATGATTTAGTAGATTGGAAATGGCTTTTGACAGGATAATGCCAAAATTACAAAATAAATAATTTGGACCAAAATATTCAGTAAAAGGACCAAAATAATGCTTTCTAGAAATGTGATGCCCTCTCGTGGTGAGAGTTGCACAGGAGCATTTTAGAGTGCTGTGAAAAAGTATTTGACCCCTTCCCGATTACTTAAATTTTTTTTGTACCGGCCCCATGGCTTCTAAAATCTTCCACATTAGACTCATCCGTCCGCAAAACATTAGCCCTTGAGGGTCAAAAAGATGTTTTTTTGGCAAACGTGAGAGGAGCCTTAGGAGATAGAACATTTGGTCAGCAGTGGTTTACCTGAGCCAAATGAGACCTGCAGTTATTAACATGTTAGTCTCGGTTGTTTTACGAGCTTGGGGATGAGTAGTCCATTTTCCCCATTTTCCTCATTTGTACATAATGTCTCTCACCACACTTTGCTGGAGTCCCAGAACCTTACGGTTTTGTAACACTTTCCAGACGGATGTCAATGTTCTTGAATTTCTTCAGATTGTGGCAACGTGCTGCTTTTTGTGGCCTTTTAGCCTACTTTACAATTTAATTGAGGTTTAGATTGAACAGGACTGGCAGTAAACACGCCTGGGTATGTCAGTGAACTCAAACCCAATTATGAATTAACTTTGGTTAATTGGTTGATTTAGTAACTAAGGGGGCAATTACAGGTTGGATAGCTTTTTTCCTTCTATGCACAAAATCATCACTCAAAAAAATGCATTTTGCGCTTGATCAAGTTATCTCTGTCTTATCAAAAGTTAACTTTTTAATAACAACATTTTTTGATGATCTTAAACATTTGAGTGTGACAAATATACTAAAATAGAAGAAATTACAAAGGGGTTAAACTTCCCTTACCAGTTTGAGACCATGGGCCAAATCATTGGCCGCCATGAGGCTTTTGACCTCTTGGGTCGCTTATTCACATAATGTTTTGATCATTGTGTAAGTACAATAAGGTCTGTTCGCAGCCAGCATCTTCCAGTACCTATTATCGTGTGTTAATCAGGAGGACATTGAGTACCTTGCAATGTATATAGCCCCAGGGCCTCCTCTTCCTCGCTGCTTGTCCTTCGGTACTTGATCTCATAACGACAATTGAAACTGGTGTGAGCTGTGGTGAAAAAAAAGGGTAAAGTAGAAAAAACATTTAAAAGTACACTTACATGAGTATATAAGGGTTTGTATGATGGACTGCACATTCAATATGGATTTAAACATTGGAGGAGATGTATACATATTTTATGTCCAAAGATATTAAATATTAATGGAAAGAAGAAAATGCCCCTGGCTGCCAAACACCTTTGATTGAAATATGCAACATCACAGCTATATTGGCGTCAGGTACAGAGTTTTTTCTCTTAGCTGTGAGTTGAAAGGCGAGATGAAAAATGTCAATTTATTACTATCCTGATGAGTTTGTGTAATTGTGATTTCAACTCAATGCTTAGTTAATGAGACAAATGTTTAGGTCAATTAATCCTATCTATTGTACAAAAAAACAAAATGCTCTTATATAACTCCTCCAGTATTTTCTTACTGTATGTTAAGCAGACCTATCGAGAACACAGGCATTGTGTATCTGCTTTACTGCTGTACCCTCCTTTATGAAGCAAAATTAATTCCGGTTAAATCGGTAGAATTTGGTAATACTATAAATAAGAGTTACTTCATTTCAAAAACTCACAACTATTACAGCAAAAGAGGGATCTTATTTTTTTAATTGATACTTGCTCAATGATCGTTTCCGTGCTAAAATTGAAAATTGTGCTGGGAAAAAAAAAAATTTAGCATGACTAACATCTACCAATTTAGTTGGTAGTTAGTTTTAGTTAGTTTTTGGTGGATACCATTCTGTCAGCTTTAAATCAGAGAGCATGTGGTTGTATATTTACTTTGCATTCAATTTACGCTCACGGACTGGCTTTGTTAAAACAATATACGTTTCAACCTAACCATGTTCTCTCAGTATTCGACTAGTAATGCTGAAAATAATGCTAATTAATGATGGAATAAACTTTAAACAGCGTCTCTTAGCTTGTAACACATATCAGACTTTTCTTTTCAAATAGTTTATAATACTCACAGTTCAGAACAATCTGCTTCTCCTTTGGTTCTGATGGAGGAACTCGCCTTTGCTGCTCTGCTGTTAAAGTGCCTTTTGCAAATATGACTTCTATAGGGACAGTGAGCTGGAGCTAATAAATAAACAGAAGCTCAATGAGAATAGCATTAACATTCAATACAAGCAGGTGAATAATACAAAGCTGAATGGCAGCCAACAGAAAAACACTTTATAACAAATATCATGTAGGATCAAAGGTAATAATACGTTTAAACGACCGTTAATTTACTAAGTTACAGAAGATGTGAAGGCAGTAGAGTCACACAGTTCTCTGCCTCTTGACTTTCCTTCATTCATTTTCTCTTGGAAGGGATATGATAGCCTCAGATCCAGCAAATTCAGCTCCAAAAGTCGTACTGCTTGAAGTTTCGAACATTAATCTTGCACAAATGATGATGTTATTGTTACTTTAAGCATTGATGACCAAAATTGATGGATTCCCTGAAATCTTTTAACCATTGTGAACTGCTTTAGAACCATTTTAGTGGATTACAGTAAGTTGGTAGGTTTAGAAAATTTTTAAAATTAAGATAAAATTCCAACTACCAAAATTGGCAAATTGGCTGATCCCTTTGTGAATAATTTGGGACTGGCACAGGGAGACAGGAAAGCAGTGAGCACCAGAGATGTAAGCTGGGGGCCCATGGCTTGCAGGGAGTGCAGTTATTAGAAACTATGTGTTTTCATATTTATCTTATTTAAGCTTAATATGATTTTTTTTGTTATTTACTTTAAAATGCAGGGTTTGTCCCTTTCCTAAACAAAAAATATTGGGGCCAGAACCCGACACGTGCAGTGTGCCCAAAAAATGACACCATGAAATACGAGGCTTGTATTAGACAGTCCCTTTACGCAAGTGCAATTGATGAATATCATTTAAATTATACATCATAATCAGCTGTCATATTTACTGGAAACACACAAGTCACACCCTTTGATATTTTTGACCCCAGAAAATGACTTTAAGTGTATTAATGCTACACAGCTGGCGTCAGCCGGAGCAGAGCAATCCAATCACACCATTCACACACCCCGAATGTGATGTATGTATTCTATACACTGCTGGGTGATATTTGTCAAACCGGCTAGCAGAACGTGGAATGCACGGTTGCCGGGTTTCAAATGGCACAAGTGGCAAAACTCGTTAGTAAGAAAGACAACGGGAAGGATACGCCCATGAGTGACAGCCAACAATACAGAGCCCGGGTAACCTCTGTCTCAGAAAAGTCCTATTTAAGGGTTTGATTTACGACCACATACGGTCTTTTTATTTATCGCCCGTCTCTCACCTGGAGAATGTCCAGCTGACTGATCTCGTTATACGGCAGGGAGGCTCTGTAGGTCTCCGTTGTTTTCCACCAAAGAGGAAGTCCCAGAACGGCGGTTATAAAAGCAATGGAGAGGGCAGCGCGTTTCCCCCGGGACACCTCTGTCACAAAAGAAGAAATATATATTCCTATCGTTGATACATCGTCTTACTTTAGAATACGGTCCTAACGCGGCGTTAGCAGAACTCACCGGCAGCTACAGCGGCTGTCACGGGCGCAGCCATCTTTCTTCCTGCTTGTCAAACCGGCCACTTTGTGATTGGCAGGGTACACAACCAATGACAAGCAGGATTCTCCTGTTTACCCAATGAGTATTCCCATTCAACGACGGTTGCCAAGGGACACGGAAACGGAAGAAAGGAAGCAGGAAATGGTTTGTATGAGAGCCGCGAGCGAGAATCCGGTTTCGTACATCCTGAATCCTGTTTAACTGCACGGTACTCGTAATATAAGAATACACAAATGTAGTTTTATAGTCTGAGAGGCTCCCGGTACATATAATTCTCTTGTCACGGCTTTAATTATTTCAGGAGCTCGCGCAATCGCACCAAGCGGTGAGTCCGCGCCCTCCGGTGACTTGCGCCCCGTGTTTCTCGCTTGTGTTTGGAGGCTCTTCGGGTGAGATTTCTGGCGGGAAGCGAGAGTCGAGCTGAAAATAGAAGGAAATGGCACACTCCAACGAGACAACCGACAGGATCCTTCTGGAGCCCTACAAGTATTTGCTTCAGCTTCCTGGTAAACAAGTTAGGACGAAGCTATCTCAGGCCTTCAATCACTGGCTCAACGTCCCAGAAGACAAGATACGAGTCATAATTGAAGTGACAGAGATGCTGCACAATGCCAGCCTGCTTATCGATGATATCGAGGACAACTCCAAGCTTAGACGAGGGTTTCCGGTGGCTCACAGTATATACGGCATCCCTTCGGTAATTAACTCTGCAAATTACGTCTATATTCTTGGCTTGGAGAAGGTTCTCACCCTGAACCATCCAGACGCGGTCACCGTGTTCACCCAGCAGCTGCTGGAGCTCCATCGAGGTCAAGGATTGGACATCTACTGGCGAGATACCTACACCTGTCCCACAGAATCCGAATATAAGGCTATGGTGCTGCAGAAGACAGGGGGGCTTTTTGGCTTAGCCGTGGGTCTCATGCAGTTGTTCTCCACGTACGACAAGAACTTGAAGCCGCTACTCAACACCCTTGGGTTATTCTTCCAGATCAGAGATGATTACGCCAATTTGAACTCTAAAGAGTACAGCGAAAATAAAAGCTTTTGCGAAGACCTCACCGAAGGAAAGTTTTCGTTCCCCACGATACACGCGATCTGGACCAAACCAGAAAGTACCCAGGTGCAAAATATCTTGCGACAGAGGACGGAGAACGTAGACATCAAGAAATACTGCGTTGATTATCTTGAGAAAGTGGGCTCTTTTGCGTACACAAGGAAAACTTTGAAAGAACTGGAAAATAAGGCGTATGAACAGATTGAATCTCTAGGAGGAAACCCTGAGCTGGTTTCATTGATTAAGCATCTGAGCACAGTTTATGAGAATTAACAGTATTACCCTGCTTGCCGAATCAAATGGTTAATAGCTTTCTAATGAGGCATCATGCTAGCTGATTATATTAACCAATGTTTGCTTTGCCATATGCAATTTTCTGGTGGCAGCAACAGTTATTATTAAAGAACTTGATATTAACAATTTGTCATTTTAATATGAAATGCCTTGAAGCTTCTCTCAGGAACATTTTAAAAGTTCTGAATTAGAAAGCATCACCCTTTACTATAATAAGTAAACATGTTCGCATAACAACAGTTACTATCTTTGGAAAAAAATATATATATATTGCTGCCTTCAAGTTTTTAATGTTTAGTTTTTTTTCTGGTCTTAAATTTAGACTGAAAATGAGAGGAAAAACGGTTTTCTTACATACGGCTGACCATTTATATTCTTGTCCAGAAAGCACTAGTTGGATTATTGTTACATTTTTTTCTATTAATAAAATATTAAATTATACCTTACTAATGTTAAACGTACAGTATTTAGTTATCTTAGCATATTAAAATATCCTTAAACTACATCCGTGCTTTCTCCTTGCAGAGTGCCTTGTCTCTGAAGACTTGATGCTCAGCGGGACGTATATATATATATATATATATAATAATATATATATATACACTATATTAATAGTAGTATTTTAAATGTAAATGCATGTTAATAATACCTAGTATTTTTAATGTCTAGAATAATTATAAACCCCCCAAGAAAAAGCCTTAAATGACATATCCCTGAAAACAAAAAAACATTTCTTTTTAATGCTGCCCATGCTCCAAATCAGCATGTAAAGAGAAATAAAATATGATTTGGGGGGGGATAGATGTTGTAAATCAGAATTTATCTGCTTTAAATAGTTTTAGCTACAATACAATCAGTGCTAGAACTGTATTTTTAAGGTTTGTATCCTTTCCATTTAATATAATTAACAGGTATCTTCACCCTATGAGCCTGTATATCTCATACATATACATATGTATATATAATATATTTAATATATGACTTAAATCATGTGTTAAATTACAACCTAATCTAAGCTTTTCAGAGTGGCGAACTGCTTCTTAAAATGTAAAAGCTTCAGGATTTACTGGCCTGATATCATGACAAAGCTTGGAACAGAACTGTAGAGGAACTATTACTGTATTGTGTACTACAAAAACGAAACATTAAATTGACCAGAATAGGACATATATGTAAGATGGAATAAACAATATTCCTCAATAAAAAAAAAATGTATAATATGAATGTGTAAAAGACGTGTGTGTATGCATATATTATATATAGAGTATATTCCACAGGCATATAAAATCTCTTTTGCAGTGCATGTCTGTAATATATTTTCTAAAACAAAATCCACTGTTTTTGCTAAAGTGGCAAAGAGATTTTACATGATTTTAAAGAGAGGCGCATTGTACATCTCTCAACACCAACTAATATCGACATTTGTTTTTTCTCCATTCAAACAAGTGCTTTAATTTCCTTTTTTTTATAGATTTTATTATAGTGCATTATATTATTGTGCCAAAGAGGAGCCCAGATTTAGAGGTTTCTATTTGTTTGTCTTTTGATACTGTTCAATATACCGGTATTCAATCATAAACATGTAGTTGGATGGAAGCGGCTTCGTACGTAAAACCTATGGCATACAGAAACGGAGAGATGATTTCAATGAGTCCCCATCTAAGCAATCTGCATTTCTTCATACTAATAATAATTCAAAATAAACAATCCTATTCAAATAAATGGCAAGCACTGTACTGTCAGGGTTTTGTTACACGCGTCTGGGGGGCACAGCTGCTTTGCCTGGATTTTATTTTTTTTTACCAACAAAAAGGTATTTTAATTCACTGTATCTGTTTTATTAATCCTTATATTGCATAAAAGTGATGTTTAAGGCTGCACTGATTGACATAATTCATGGTTTTGGTACCTTTTATTTTTTTAATGTTCCATATATTAAAGAATAAAGGTAATGGGATCACTGGAGTGGTGTTTTATTTTCAGTAGCAGCACGTTAAGATTACACGTTTCATGTGATATTGAGTAGAGAAAGGGCACTGTTAGCTCTGCTATATGTAGTTCATGTACTTGGATTTACGAATCACATCACCATTTGAATTCTGTATTATACAGGCTCACGTCAGCCATTCTTGTAATAGAAACTTGCAGCTGTTGATCCATTTATATTTGGTACTGACGTCCGTGAGTTGCTGCGAATCACCTATACGCTACGGTATAGTCTGGTTCAGCACAGACAAGCTTTGGCCAAAACTAGCGAATCCACTGATTTCTAATGTAGCTTGTTTTATATCTGCATACCTGTTTTCTGGAAGTGTCCAGCACTTTTGTAAGTGGAATTTTACTAAATAATTCAAGCGTTTGTATATGAGTACGGAAACTCGCTCACCCGGCCCTGTTTTGTGTATTCTGATGCCATAACCTGGGAATCTAGGAATAGTACCCTTATAGATCGCCACCTTAAATCATAAAAATATTTCTTGGAACTTGAACTTTGTCCTGTTAATTTTACCCCAGGGACTACTTATAGTCTAGTCTGAGAAGAGGGCACTGATCGGCTTTATATTTTATATATATATATTTTAAAGGTTTCTCTATTCAAGTGGAAAATACTATAGATCTGTTTAAATCTGGTAACATGCTAGAGAAACAGACTTTTGCAAGTGAACTTTTCTTGCATTCTGTTAGGCATTGATTTAGTGATATATTAATTCATTCGTACAAATATAAATCTACTTCTACATCTTACCGATGTTTGGAATAATTTCTCACTGTTGACTTAAAGCACACAGTAGGGATGCAGATTCTTGTACACATAGGCATAAAACACGCAAGCGGCTTGTTTATAAAGTGTCAGGTGCAAACCGCTTCACAAGCCGCGACATTACGCTCCTGGGGTTTAATCGGGCGCTGTCTAGGTTTATGATAATTTAACGCATGACTTGTCCCCGTATAGATAAATAACGGACCTTGTGAGCCGGATAAACGTACTTCTCAGTCCTTGGTTGTTTTGAATAAATCTGTAAGCTTCACATCAACCACCGAGTGGAAAGCAAAGACAAGGTAGAATGCATGTATGGTTATGAAATAGAATTAGATTGAACCTTCAGAATATTAGAATAAATAGTTTACAGCGAGTGGAGATTCCCCAGCTGCTGCTTCCAGCCAGACGCTCACCATGTGGCTTCTCCGCTTAGTATTTTGGTAGCGCTGCAGTTCTTTCCATGTTGTACAGTATGAATTTTACACCAAACACTTACTATTCAGAATGACAGTTATACAACATCTGATTTCCCCGTCACTCATTGATCTTTTAGGGATCAACACTTTGACACAAACTCAACACGTGTTTTCACTAGAATTTATTTTACTATTTGGTGTATCGGTTGCATACAGCAAGACACAAAACACGAATATGCACATCGTTATCACCCCCTCTGCCAAGAACCCATCCCAGTGGATAAACTCCACCAAGCTGTGGCAAGGATCTGCTTCATACATAGGAGTATTGCACAGCCACTCACACTCACATTACAGGTGAACCATAAAGTGCAACACCCTTCACAGAACGGGCCCTGAGAAGGGAGCCAGGGGTCTCTAGAGGACTGCCACGTGTCAGACACTACAGGTGCTTCTTACAGTGCATGACTATGCTGAACATTCATCCAACCTTGAATTTAAACACATTTCTACTATCTAGAGTAGTTACCTTCTCAAAGTGTTAGTATCAGTACAACTAGAACAGATGCCTGGGCAATAAAAGTGAACCATTTAAAAATAAACATTCTGTTAGGAAGATAGTACACAGCCTAGCACGTAATGCCACTACACTTGTGCGAAAACCGGTCCTTCCTCCATCAGGACCAGGCTGCAAGGTGCTCACATTATAAGGTTAGGAGACGTTGGGTCGGCTAGTTGACATTTTGCTGCAGGGGTTTCCACGAAGATGCTGCTTGTAGGAGGGATGCGGTGGAGGCGTCTTATGCGTCGGTGCCAAGTCGACGGCTGAGATCAGTATGCATGATTGGCCACAAACAGGGACTGGCTGGCGGCCCCAGCTCCGGAAGCATCATGTTCATATTTGCCGCAGGCTGCGAGCCCATTAATCTGCAGAGAGACCGGGGTAAGGTTCAGTGAGATACGACTACTTATACCGTTTCAAAAGCACATTGGGCAATGTTACTTTACCAGAACAAACTAGGGAGCAAGAAGCCAAAAGCCTGCTGCAGTTTAACATTTCTTGTTCCTAAACTTTGTTACCTCTGCACGTTTCAGGAACTCTTCTGTAGCTGCGTTCTCGTTCTCCTTCTTGCCCCGCCAGGCGTTGAGTGCAGAGGCCTGCAGCGCACGTCCGTAGGAGAAAGTAAGGGCCCAAGGCCGAGCCAGAGGACAGTTGTTAATTGCATTAAGGTTAATAGAGGCTTCCTCTTCACTTTGTCCACCAGACAGGAAAGTAACACCTGAAGCAGACAAAAAAATAAATAAATAAAATTGGAGATTTCAGACCATATCTAGTCTATCACCGATAACTTTTAGGGCAGCAACATTATCACAAACCTATTAGACGTAACATGTCTATAAAACAGATAAGCGGCCTACATTATATTGTGTTTGCCCGAGCCCTTAGCTCACCTGGTACAGCAGGAGGCACGGTGCGCCGCAGAGCAGTTACAGTTGCCATGGCAATCTCCTGAGAAGTGTACTTGTTGGGACAAGCGTGGCCAGCTGTTACCATATTGGGTTTCAGTAGTGTCCCCTCCAGATACACATGGTGGTCACTCAGAGCCTTGTATACAGCAGCAAGCACCTAAAACACAACCAACAGATTCATCGCCAGGCCTAGATCTAATGTTACATGATATGCCAGCAAAATATGACTGGAAGGAGCATAAATGGTAATGAAAATATTGGAATCTAAAACAAAGAATAAGCAGGTGTGTGTAGTGTACATGCGCCAACAGTTACATAAGCTACTTACGCCCTGTGAAATATAATGAAGCTACATATAAAATAAATAATAAAACATCGTGCCACCAGAACCAGCGCACACACCTTCTCTGTCACATACTGGCAACGTTTCAGGTCATGGTTTCCATCAGGAAGGATCTCTGGTTCCACGATGGGGACAATTCCATTCTGTAAGAGAAGGATCAATACTTCATCAACACAAAAGTAGTGTCACTACGTGAAACAGGTTTATTACTTAAACATATAATAAAAAGAAATGCCTAATCTAACAATATACTGGAAAAAAAATAAATTATGTTGTAGGTAACGTGACTCAGGAACAGCTCGTACGCCACCTAGGCAAAGTTAATTTAGTTATTTTTGTCAAATCCCACAGTCTGCCGTTATACATCTGGTGATGCCTGGGCACTCTACAACTTAACACGCTAGAGTGCTTCTGGACCTTTGGCTCAGGGACTTAACATTTCAATTAGCTCTATTTCTTAGAAACCATTTAAATAGAACAACCATATTAAAATGCTAGCGTCTTAGCTTTGAAACATCTGAATGGTCAAAACAGCAAAAAACGCATTTTGCAAAAGAACAGTTCTGGGTGATGTCACTGCTCTGAAGTCACATCACTACACATTATAAAGGCTCATCCCCAATGCGCTTCTGCTGGAGGACGAACTTGGCCGGCACTGTATATTCTATATTGAATTATATATTATTATAGGGCCATCTCAGCCCTTCATGAATATTGAAGCAAGCGAGTTGAAACCACAACTCACCCTCCAGTGAATAAATCCCATGTGGTTAGAATATGCTGTGATATTGTGGTCTGGATGTTCTATGAACGGGTCATTTTAACATGGTATCTGTAGGTGCCCCTTGTTCTTTAAGATTCAACCGGTTAAGATGACATCACTTTAAATGTATTAGTTATGAATATATAGAGACTTCATACCTGTTGGCAAATGCTGGCATAACGAGCCAGAACATTCGCATTTTCCATGATCGCAAGGGAAGATGGCGTAGTGTCGCTAATTTTCAAAACAGAGCGCCATTTAGCAAAGTCAGCTCCATCTTTCTTGTACTGAGCGCAACGCTCTGCCAATCCATCCAAACCTGGTTAAAAAAAAGTTAAATATATTATACTCCTCAATCTAGAGGCCGATAAGTTTTAATAGGGCCATCAAAGCTTAGATTTGCAACATAAGTATCTTGCTTACCTTGAGTAGTGGTTTCTCCATTGGTGCCAGCAAGAGGAACGACACCTTTGTCTACCTGCCAGAAACAAATAGATGCCATTAATAAAGATCTGCGGTGCGCATGCACAGGAAAGTGAAATTACAGTAACATATGAGGCCAATAGTGCCTTCCTCGGCCAGTTGCATGGAATCTGCTGCGATAACATGCCGTTATCTACTGAGACGCAGCCAAATGTGCTAATAATAGAGACAGCAAGAAGGCCCCATCACCGCTCCTTCATCTGTAACATTCCAGCCACACTAGGCTTTTCTAAAACTCATCACAGCATTCTTGCTACAAAAAGTTACCGGCAGCCATTTAAATAAAAAGATATATATATATATATATATCCTGCCATCCGACATAAAGCCAAAATTTTAATGTTAGCAAAAAAGCATGACTTTGTATTAATATTTTTAGTTTTGTCCAATTCCTGCTCCAACATCACCTCTCCACTGGAAGCACAAATGGCATTCCACGCAGGTTCTCCTCTTTCCCATAATCCCTCCGTGAAGATAAGATGAAGGATTCCTTAATTTGCCACAAGTTCTACCATCTCACCTTGATCCCTACAAGGATGCCTTTATCTTTGATCATCTTGACAAAGCCGGTTCCACAATCGCCGTTCTGGTACATTGTCTCGTGGAAGAAGATGACGCCGCCGATGCATTTCTCCATACGATCATCGCCCTTGAAGAGGAGCTGGCGGTACAGGCGCCTATTCTCCTCGGTATTCTCTACTCCAATCCCGGTAAAACGTTTAGCCATGCTCCCTACGCACAGCACAATTCATGTCACAAGCAGCATAAATATCACAATACACAATCGTGCCTTAATATCTAGATAAGATCCGAATTCACCCGTCACGTCTATTCCCCAGACCGAGGACAGCCCCACAAAATCCATAACGTGGGCCACTCACCCACAGATTCATCGGCAGCCAGGATCCCCTTCCCGTCAGCTACAATTTGTTTGGCAATGTCTGCCAACTCCTTCTTCTGCTCAGCAGAGAGCGCTGGATATTGGTGAGTCATTTTCTTTACTCTGTACGGGATAAAAAAGGTAGGAATCGACAGTTTTAGTCTCAAGCGGAGCACAGACACCCATGGCCCAGAATATTTGGCCACCACTTCAAAGCATGAACGTCCTTAAGACGTTAGAGAAAGAGGAGTCTCCTGCTAAACACAACATGTCACAGGGTGCAAGAAAAAATAAAAAGATCCTAAAGATCCATCCGCTATTCTTTAATGCCTTCTTACTTTACTCAACATAAAGATAAACTATTCAGGGATTGCAGAACGTCTAGTACAGCAAAAAGATTACTTCCAACAACACTATAAAGTCAAGTCACCTTCAACTATACAAAGTGAACAGAAACACTACAGATGATATTTTATCACACACACAACACACACGCGAGAACATTCAGGAAGAATAAAATAAGGATGGAGCAGTAAGTGCATCGTACCATACATTAGGTAATTGTGCATGGCAGGTTATTAAAACCGCAAAACAAATAAATAAAATACATTACAAAAATAAATTTTGCCCGATTCCATAATATACTTAGGATCATTCGCAAAAAAAAAAAAAAAATATATTTTTATTTTTTACAAAATAGAGAAATGGCACATATTTGATAGCAGATACGCCATGTTTATTCTTCTTAGCATAATGTTGATAGATTGCCTCATTAATTAATTAAGGACACCCAGTAGCCCTGACATCACACTTGGCTGCCATAGTAACCCATCAGCAGCCCCTGTGTCAGTTCATTTGGACACCATCCAGGAAAACAATAGTTTATTGGGATAAGCCTATGCCCTTTATAGATCTAACAAGGTCACAACCTCTGCGGAATATATTATTTTCCCAATTTTTTGGCAAAAAAAAAAAAAAATGGTTTTGCGTTCTTCAGTCTAGAGGGTATTTGTGTGAAAACCTAAAAAAGGATACATTTTAAAAGGTAAATCATGTGCATTGGTAGAATTCTAGCCCATTAACATTAACATGACCCAGATCAGTCTATAGAGATTATCAGCCTCTGGTGCTACGACCTTGCCGTGTCCTTCTCTACCGCTAGGACGGTCGAAGCGATGTAACCCTGAGAAGAAATGGCAGCTCCATGGACATATTTTAAATTATTACGTTCCCAATCATGCAATTTACTGTAATATAAAAGAAATGGTTCACCGATCACATACATTATATATATATATATACACTACAAGCGCTGTCATTCAACTGTAAATAAACACGAGTCTCTCTAATTCTTGTGAGTTGTAGTTATTGAGCTCTTTATGGAAGAAGTGAAATGAGTCGATTCAGAGCACAATTTATTCCTTATTACTCGGCAACGACAAGCTGTCGGCGGCAGCCGCCTCCAGCGTTACACAAATAAAATGTCTGTTACTAAAAATAAGAACTCCTGCTGCACCTGAATCTCATCAGGTGACAGATCTGGGCCTGGCAGCCATCTTCATACACAGCACTGTAGACAGGTCCATCCTTACAATATGGCTGTCCTCATATCCCAACTGTAATGACAGATTTGATGACCCAAGAACCCCGATCACTAACATCAGAATCCTGCATCTGACGTCATTCTAATGAACACCGAGATCACAGGCTGAGCTTCTGCAGAATATGATGAAAAGCAGAGCTGTCAATCACCCACCTGTAACGTTAGTAACCCCGCCCCCCAAATTAACTCTACACCGGCCAAGAGATGCTCGTTTATGTAACGATCGGTAAACTATCGGAACTTCTCACAATGTAACGGGTGTGAGGTGATACTGCATAAAACGCCAGCCCTAAGCTGCTACGGCTACTTTAAGGACCAAATCCCACAGAGAATTAATGAAAGCCACTGCGTGCATCCACCTGCCGCTGAACGAAAACACTAATACGGCCACCGAGCAGGACGGAGCTCCCCGGTACTCACCGTGTAACGCACTCTGTACAGACCGCAAACAAACCCCGGAGACGGTAATTCTGCTGCAGAGCTACGTGACTCCGGAGCTCTAATACTCCGTGCGGCTCCGCCCCGCTCAGCTGATTGGGCGGAAGAGACAAGTCTCCATGGAGCGGTGTGACGTCACTGCCGATCATCTTCTCCTCTCGGTGCTGTGCACACGGGAGATGCTCGGCCTGGGCTTTTTAGTATATAACGTCAGTATTGTGAATAAACTTGTCATCGGGGCCCTTGCTACGTCATCATACATCGTTAAGCGTGCGGCGGATGGGTACAAGAGAAGCCCGGGGACCAGAGGAGCTAAAAGGGCAGAGTAGATGAGAAGAAAGTTTCTTATATGTGCTGTCAAACTCATTCTCTCCCCCTCTCCAAGGCCTCATCCCCCCCATCTCTCTCCCCTCTCCACTCCCTCCTTGAATGGAGCTGTTAAGCAGTGACATTGAGAATTTGGGCCATTAGCAGTATTTCTGAGCCGTTTCTCTTACACAGCACTGGCCATTAGCCGCCCAGGCGGAAACCTATCGGGTTAACAAACAGAACATATACATAATCATATAGGTGCTTTGATACTTGGCCCACAGTAACCGTCAGTGAGCTTATTCTCTACGCATGGCCCCCAGCGATTCCCACCTCTCCCTGGTAAAGTTTTGTATCCCATTTACCTCAACTACCCCAGGAGCTTTACCATAGTTTCCAGATTCATACTTCCCAAGTATCCATCTTTAGGATGCGCAGTCCCTCTTGACTCCCGCAAAGTCTCTCTTTTCTAGGATTCGCTGGGTATGAATGTATCGCAGCCACATGTAGAAAATAAAATACTAAGTTCTTTTGATGCTTGCCCAGATGCTCATATGTGACGTATATAGACAGGTAGATTATATTATATAGAAAGAATGAGAATGATCATGGATGAACAGGGAGGAAAAATGAAAATCTATTTAGGGAATAAAATGTCAGGTTAATATCCTTCATATACTCCTGCCCCCCCTTCAGTGAATTATGAATTAACGCCTTTTAATTTGGGGGATTTGCCTTGAATTCGTGGACAGATCTGCGGGACACCGTTCCACGCTCTATCCACTGTCTTCTTAGCGGCTGCCGGCTCTTTGGATACCCCTCTGCCTGCCTCTCTGCCTGCCTGCCTGCCTGCCTGCCTGGGGGAAATCAATCATTGTAATTCTGGATTTTAGTATTGATTACTTTTGGCACCAGAGCAAAACAGCAGATCTAATGACAGTAAAAGTTAATTATCGCTCAGCCTCAATTAGAAAAAGAACTTGGGATAGAATTGTATTTCTCTTTTTCGGCGTAGAGCCTTATTTATGCAGCTTACACAGATTCACAAATAATATGTGATCCAGATTTCTCCACCAGAAAACACATAAAAAAAGACCAATATTGATGTTAACGGCGGATATTTGTTTAATGTCAGTAAACATTTATAGTTTGTGGGTGCTTGGTGCTCAGGATGGGGTTTGTCAGTAAATCAGCCAAGATGAGATCATTAGAAACATTGAAGTCAATGGAAGCTCCTTGAAGTTACCTTCATCTTTCAGTTAGAAGGATGCTGTTTATGGCTCAAGCAGTGTCCTCCCCCCACTAGCAAGGACAAAGCTACCTCCCAGGGGTCATCGGAAGAATAATTGCTTCAACCCGTCTTTTACTGCATAACTGGTATTGGACAGACCATGACATCACTCGTCAACACAACACAAGATATGTAATCCACATATACATGTTATTTTATGACATCATTTTGTAAACAATTATATTCACAGAAGCAGGTCATCACGCGGTGGCCCAAGGGACTACCGACACCATTATATTCTTCTATTCTTCCTACTCCTCCTCTTCTAATTTACTGTAGTTGGGAGATCAATCACCGCATTGCTGCTTCACATCTATCTACCACGAATTAAAGGGGGAACGCATTCAGGATAACTAACTTTGTCCGTTAAAATGACTTATAATGCCTGCTTACCATTTATCAACCAAATAAAGTGTTTTGGAGATATTTATTTGATAAGAGACTATTGATGATCAGAGAGATTGGCTGCTCCCACGCGATACACACACAATACATATGATATGTACTCCTGCAGGATACTACATTGTATATTGTACATTGTATATTGTATTATATACAGACACGCGGCTCACACCTTTGCCGACGTATATCTCTGCATTGGTCACGGTGGATGAATCTCAGCTCCTACATCTAATGATTGAAAGGGATGTTACAGCGCCCATACGTTCATCTATTTCATTGCATTCCTGTCTATTCCTGTTATAAGATATATATATATATACATATCCCCAACATCCACAGGACTTTTGACAATATTTAGATAAAAATGATTAAAAAGCGCAACTAACCCAGCCTTCTAAGCCATAACTGCTTTAGTTAGTATTTCACATTTCAGAATTTGATGCAGGGCTCCCAAGCTATTAACAGCTTCCAGGTCATCCTAAGACAGAAGCAAGAATTTACACGAAACAGAAAGGGACTTTATATTAACCCTTTAAGGACCGGGCTTATTTTTTCTTTTTGTACCCTCTGGGACCGAGGCTGTTTTAACACTTTTGCGGTGCTCGTGTTCAGCTGTAATTTTCTCCTCACCTATTTATTGTTTTTTTTTCAGGACAAGTTGGGCTTTCTTCAGATACCATTATCGTCTTATTTACTGTATGAAAAATAATAAAACATTGTGAAAATTTGAAAAAAAAAAAAAAAAACACCTTTTATGACTTTTATTTGAAAAATCTTTTACTCACCTACAAAAGGAAGTAAATCAACTAGCTAAATAGATTCTACTATTTGTCCTGAGCTTATAAATACCCAATGTTTTTATGTTGTTTTGCTGTTTCTTGTAAGTTTGCGTTTTATGATTTCCAAACCCTTTTTCCAAATCTGGTCATTCTGCCTCCATCTCCTCTTTGGAACATCTTTGAAGCCGCTTAACTCAATTTAACCCCATCACACCATATATTTTTAAAAACTACACACCCCAGGGTATTTCAGATGCTGGTATTTTAACCCTTTCCATGCCCTAATAATTGTAATTTAGTTATAAATATACAGGTCCTGGTATATGTCACTGTCAAACAACCCCCCAATATGTGTTCAGCAACATCTCTTGAGTATGGTGATACCCCACATGCATAGGTTTGTTAGATTGTTTGGCTGTTAAAAGCCTACTTTTGGGACATGCGTAATTCAGGTTTTCAACACAGACTTTTAGCATTTGGTCATTCTGTCTCTATCTCCTCTTTGAATCCGGCTACTTCAATTTACCCCATCAAACCATATATTTGAAAACTAGACACCCCAAAGTATTTCAAATGCTGGTATTTTAATCCTTTTCATGCATGATAGTCTACCAACCAGCTCTTTGCTAAAGTTTGTGTGTGTGTGCGGGGGGGGGTTGCCACACAAATTGTACTTCAGGAATTAATTCATAGCTCCTGGTATGCATCACTATCAAACAACACCCCAATATGTGTTCAGCAGATCTCCTGCTGGATAATTCAGTTTACCCCATCAAACCATATATTTTTGAAAACTAGACACCCCAAGGTATTTCAAATACTGGTATTCTAACCCTTTATGCATGAGATTCTACCACCAGCCTTTGCCAAAGTTTGTAGTAGTATTTTTTTTTTTGTACACAAATTGTACTTCAGGTACGGATTTACAGGTCCTGGTATGCGTCACACAAACAACACCCCAATGTGTGTTCGGCAACATCTCCCAGTGCAGTGATACCCCCACGCATTGGTTTGTCGAGTTGTTTGGGATTTAAAATGCCACATTTGGGAAGTGCGCTTTTTTTCTCCATTTTGGTCAGTCTGTGCCTATACCCTATCTGTGAGCCCAGGCACTACCATTTACCCCATCAAACCATTTTTTTTAAATTAGCCACCCCTTGGGTATTTGAAATGCTTTTATTTTAACTCTATGTTGAGAATTTTGGAGAAGATAAAGTGCACTTGCTGAAAATAATAAATCTATTTATTTTAGTTATTTTATGCTTTTTTGGACTTTTTTTTTTTTTTTTAAACATTTTGCTGGTATTGGATGGTTCCTTTGGTGACATCACTGCGTAATTATTTTTAAATGTTAGCAATTTTTAAATTATTTTTTGAATATTTTACTAATCACTATGTGATTAGAAAGCTGGGCTCTATTGACTTGCATGGTTGAATTCTGTATTCAAACAGGAATTCAATCCTGTATTCAACCTGCAAGTGGAGCCAGATTCTCAGGAGGGTCTGGAGAGTGGCAGAATCACTCGCAGTGGCAGTTGTGACCACTTTCCAGAGCGGTCACGATGCGTCCTGGGGTGGGTGTCGCAGAATGTCTCCTGATCGAGGCATTTCAGCGACACCATTGATGTTTAGGAGGCAGACAACAATCGCCTCCTAAACTGTTTTAAAACGGGCATCCGCCGCCATGCAACGTATGGCGGATTTTGACGCCCCAGGCCTGATGCCGATCTCGACATTGAGGCATTACAGCAACGCCATTTAGGCGAGGAAAGTGATCATTGATCACTTTCTAAGCTTATTTAATTTAATGATGGTTCAGGACCGTCAAAGGTCATTAAGGGGTTAAATATTTAAAAAGGGGCTTACAATAAAGAATTTTTGTATTAAATAGTCAATAAAAATGGCAAATTATTGCAGTAAAACAGATGCACAAACCAAAAATAAAGTTGACATCTAAAATCAAGTATACACCCATCGTGTAGTGATGAGAGTTGTAGATTTCAAAAGTGTAAAGGGGTTCATACATAAGAAATTGCCCTTGTTTTGTAGGGCCACCATCCTTTCAGTTTCTGGTGAAGTCGAGCTTAAGTGGACTATTATACCTGGACTATTAAGTGGACTATTATTATGGACTCATATACCTCCCGCTAAATATACATCTTTCCATTCAAATCACACTAACCTCAAACTTTGTACATCCAACAGTGTTTAGTGCTAAATGTCCCAACGTTTAAGCTCTCCGTAGCCGGGGCGCTCATTTATTGAAGCAGGACACATACAGGAGCGACCCCATGAATTCTCATCTAACGAAAGTTATGTTTCTAGTCCCACTATCTCCTAACTTGCAATATATCTTTATAAAAACTGTTTTATGCTAATTTCAGAACAATAAGTGAATCATCAAGTACATACATTTTTTCTAGTACAGTGTATGAATACTCAGCATCTAATATACCGGTTTTTAGAATGACACAAAGCGACAAAATGGACCTGTATGCTGGTCTTCACCTAAGCAAGGCTATGTGACAAATAATTCTGTACTTCTACTTAGTGTTTAGTAATAACGTAACTACTGTGAATATAAAAGTACATGAAACTTAATCAGACATGAAAGAATGCACAGATTTCACACAAAAAAACATTTGTGATTTTGCAAAAAAACCCAAAACCTTTTAATTTTAAGTATTTTAATATTTACAACATACATATTCACATATACAATACCTAAATGAGTTAGACAATAAATATATAAAATGTACACTGATTAAATAGATTTCTTTTTTGGAGATCACAACCCCAGTATTGCAGGTAGAGGATATTTCTTTAGACAAGGTTTTACTCGAGATATTCCATAACTTGTCTTAATTCTTTACAGCTGGAGACAACTTCAGGTATACGAAGGAGCGTCTAGAGGGAAAAATGGAAGGCATTAGTGTGGACATAAAGGGTTAACCCTTGGAGACATGCAAAGTATTATGCATCATAGATGGGTCATGGTAAATTAACTAATGACAGAAACATCAGAATTTTCATTCTTTAACCTCTCACACCTATTCGATTGTGCCAGTATCCTAGCTATTATATTGCTCACTAACAATAGTCAAAAGGTAACAAATTAGATTTGTTAAATATAGCACATGTTAGTACAAAAAGGCAGTAGGTGAGATGGATAACCCCACTGCATTGTCTATTATAACAGGCCAACCAAAGCAAACGTCTTCTGCAAAACGTTTAAAATGTATAAGGACAAGATTCATAATGCTATACCTCAGCATTTAGTGAATACGTATAAAAAATATATAAATTTGCTTTACAATGATACCACTAAAGGTTACATGTGTGCCGCTTGCATTAAAAAGGCACTGCTAAGCTATGATTTGTATTAAAAGTGCATGCGATGGCTGGGAGTGTATGGGAGAAATCCTCAATCTCACATACAACACCCCAGAATCGGCAGCGCATTCCATGTCTCTCGGTAGAAGAGGAGATAAACTTTGAAAATAGGTCTCTCTACAAGGATTAAAAAATGAGTACAATTTACCCGCTCCAGCCGAAAAAAGAATGATTTGCTAAACACGTCTAATGGAAACCAACAACCACATCTCACCTCTCTTATCCTCTCGATAATATCATCCAGCTTCTTCAGCTCTGCCTCGGAACGCTTAAGATTCCCTTCCAGAATATCCCTCTGCGCAGAGAACGCAAACACATTGTAAACATGTTTATAGGGCGACTTGCGGACTGGTAGTTAAACGGCAATAACCTTTTCTTTTCATGACACACCATGTATTTCTCGCTGTTTGACTACAGCCATACTTAATACATTACTTACATGTCTCAAAGCTCGATGGACTATTTCAGACTTAGAATTTTCAGTCTCTACCAGCATCAGCCTTAGCTTTGTCAACTGTAGAAAAACAAGAGAAACATTTGAATAGACCGGCAACCGTTTTATTTTACAAAGAGGCTGGCAGATAAGTAGAATGGCCTCCCAAAAGGTAGATGCTGAGCCTAACACAGCAAGGAAATTTAAACATGGATGGATTATGCGTTTGGATATCCTGAATCTAAAAACTAAGGAGGGGTTATAGCTTCAGTTTTTTATAGGATGACTTATTGTTCATCGGTTAGTGTGTCTGGCACCCAGTGATTTATAAACAAGTGAGGCAGTGACACTGAATCCTGCAAATGCGGCCCGTAATTGTAAATTGACAACCATTCTCACAATCCATGCGCAGCTGTGGTAAACCATCATTGCCATTCACATACCGCTAGCTGTGGCATAAAATATCTGGATACAAAATCATACTGATTGCATTTCATAGAAACAGAGTTTGATGGTTGGCCCATCTAGTATGTCCATTTCGCCCACTCAGTCCTTCATATTGCCATAAGGCTATCCAAAGCATATTCAAATTCTCTCTATAGCGTGTGACGGGAGGCTGTTTCATGTATCCATCACACACTAAGCAAAACTTCCTTAATATTACATTTAAACCTCTAGTTTTAGAGTTGCACCTATTGTTCTAAGACTTCTCCTTTTAAATAAACATCCCTCATGTAGGTTGTTAAACCTCTTTACTTAAACGTTTCCATCACATCACCTGTCTCTTCTTTCCTCCAAGCTATACACATTGAAAGCCTTTAGTCTTTCCTAATCGTATTTATCTTGCAAACCATTCACCATTTTGGTAGCCCTTATCTGAACTGCATTAGTAACCCTCGTTGTATCCCGTATCTTTTAAAGCAGACTTACATCCTTGTGCAGAAGTAACTTCTCCTGAATCCACTCCATCCCCGCATCCGTTCGATTCTTTGCCAGTTCATCTTTAAGAAGACGGACCTCATTCTCACACAACTGCAGGGAGCGCTTTAACTGGGAGTTCTCCTCACAAATTTCCTAAAAATAAAATAAAAAATGTATACGCCACATAAAGACACATTTTTGTTGTCATAGCCAACAAGCTTATAAAAATTAGGTGTTTTTATAAAGGACAATTCATTCTAGGACAAAGTGGAAAATCTGGAGCAATGTGCCTATGGTCCACGTATCACTTGGCAACAGAATTGCTTTTTGTACATAACCCACAGAAGAGTGTTTTGGGGCCAAGAACAAAAAAAAGCTAGTTGTGGCAATTTGATAGACCATAGCAACAGGAAAGAACTTAAGCAGACGTGAAGAACTGCAAACCAGCTATTGCGATATAGATCCAAATCATATACTGTCCGCAGCAAACAGCTAATAAAGTAAATTAGAACATGTGATCATTCATTAATAGTTTGCAAATATTTCAAATTTAAAGCAAATCAATTTATTAGCGACACACGATAGAAAAATTTGGCAGACCATTCCACTCATAAAAAACAGGAGGAATATTCATAGGCCTACGATTAGGCGTCTGGTACAAGATTCAAAGGCGCTTCATTGGATTCCCGCTGTTGCCTTATGAAATAAATCTTTGATGGAATATTAGCCTGACGTTTATTTTTTACGTCAGCAATGGTCTGGCAAGTTCTTCCCATCACGTTTCTCATTAAAATTGTCTCCCCTCCATTGCCAGACCGTATATGACTGCATTGATGTTGTGCTACATGCAGGTTGTTGGAATTAAATCAAAATATTTGCCATCACCCTATAACCATCGTACATAACTACGGAATTTGATGCTGCCGTATGAATCAATTGACAAGTGCAGGTTAGTTTTGCAACAGGAGTACTAAATGTATTTAAACGGGTAAAGTAACTCCTGGCAGTGGCAGCCAATGGCCTATTTTGAGAATGACTCGTTATTGGATCTCATAACACAACAACTAAATACGATCAAATCATCCTGTGAACGGTCTCCTGTCACGATAGCGTGTAGATATTTGAAAAGTAAAATTATTTTACCTCTCGCTCTCTTTCCCTGCCTAGCTGCTGCAGTATCTTCTGCTCTTGCTGACGCACGATACCCTCCAGCTCCCGGATGCACTGAAGGAGAAGCAAGACGCTAATGAAAAGGCCTTATTGTGTAAGAGACGATATTCTGATTGCCAAGACAATCGTACCTGTTGCTTGCTGTTTAGCATCTCATCCAAGTTTTGATTTTTCCTTCCAAGAATTTCAATCTCTTCCTTCAGGTTCCGGATGTCCGATCGGTTTTGGAACTGTGTACTCTGTAGATCCTCTTTAAGAGCAAATCTGAAGAGACAACATTTTGTTTTAAAAAAATAAAAATACACATTTACTATAGTCCAGGGTCACAAAAAAAATCCATAAAAAAAAAAAAAGTATTGGGATTTTGTGACTGCAAACAGGCATGGGGTATTCTGTGACAGATTTGTCTTCTCAGTACATATTTGTCAAAATGTAGTTCTGTGGATTAAGAAAGGGTGCAAACTCACTCCGTAAAACGTTGTGCATGTCATGTATAAACATGTATAAAAATTACAGCTTCTCTACGTACATTTCCTGGTTTAGGTCTTTAATTATTTGCTGCTTGGCGTCTAACAGTTTTGACGATGATGTAGTAAAGTCCGACACAGAATCATTCAGCTCATGAAGTAAGTCCAGCAAGCTTTCCTCAGATTCTCCTAAAAAGACAAAAGGTACAAACTGGCATTGTGCTTGCATGGGGCTAACCATCATTGTTGGGGTCCATGCTTTGGTTTTAACGATTTGATGGAAAATCCATAGGAACATCACTAAACAAGACAGATAGGGCGATACACTATAAATTAGACCGTGGAGAATGCATAGCTGGGTAAAACTAAGCTTGTGCCACAAGACCAGTATTACTGAACTTAATGCCTTTATGTCCAAGATAGCTGCTGCCAGATTGTGTATAGCGAACATCTGTGTTCAGAAATGTATTTTTATAAAACCAGTACAGTAAAAAACAAAACGCCCTTGCAGTACAAACAAAGGAATGATGTTTCCACTACTGTCACATGGTAAAAAATATTACTCACCGGCAGATGGCGAGCCGAGCGGCTGAACAAGAGTAAATGCACTGGTTTTACTCCAGATGCTTCCCGTTTTCCTCGGTTCAGAGTCTGACACAAGGCATGGTTCATCAGACTGAGCTCTTAAGACACTTTCCTCTAGAGGATCTGAGGCGAACGCAGAGCCAGGGCCGGGTGTGTGGGGTAGACCGGAAGAATCCGCCTGCTAGAAGTGAGAAAAAAAAAAAAGAGAATAGCACATTGGTACAAAAATCACATTACAAGACCCTGTCAGGACCCGAGGCCTAGAAGCTGTAAGACTGCCTGCTATTCATCACCTAACCAAGCACTCTTCTGGAGCCCTCAACTTGGAAGGGTGCCACTTGGGTCTTCACCAACCAATTCGAACAACTTCACTTTGTCTTGCCAACTTACACAAGCGGCTTCAGAACATTCCCTGAATGCAGACGCACACATCCCACTTTGTTCGCTATTATACCAGGATTCTAATAAACTCTCATCCCTCTCATATTTGGCAACAGCCAGCTCTCAGATCCTCCTGTTCTAAAACAATTGGCGCACCAGATACTAACCTAAGTGTATACTATACTAAGTTGTGGTCAATTTGAAACATGCTGCAGCTTAAAAACATTTTTGAAGACCACAAAGCAAATATCCTAAACATAACATTGACAGAAAATTGTACATACCTCCCCCTGTAGCGCTTCTTTTATAGATCGGGTTAGCTCCTGCACATTCTCCTTGAGTTTGGAGACTTCCACGGACGATTCATAGAGATCTTTTCCCATTTTTAGAAGCAAATCCTGGTCTGCAATCTTTGTGAAAGAAAGCTGGTCCTGGAGTTCTTGTAGTTCACTCCTGGAAATATCAAATAACTAATTAACAAAGATAGTTTTTCTTGAACTCATTAAGAGGAGGAAACTGTTTTTTTGTTATTTATAACATCTATAGGCATTAATATTGCATTATAGGTGGGGGTTAGGGAAAATAAAATGTACATTTGTTCCCAAAATGACAAACCTTGTACTAGCAGAAGACGCCAACATCAGACTATATAAGAAAGGTAGAGCTTCACTTCAAAACGTTAATTATGTTTCAAAATGTTGAATTTACTTGTAAAGAAGCGTTAACCGAAGTAGGAGGTGAATTTGCATTAAACTTATTTATTAGAAGAAATCCACATATGTAAAATTATGATGAGAAAGAACACACTATGGTTATATAGATTACTGCGATATAAGACGGCATCCTTACTGTAGCTTGTTGATAATGTCCTTTTGAGTCTCACACTGCAGGTTTCGTTCCCGTAAAGCAAACAGATTGTTTTTTAGCTGTGATTCCGTTTCCGATACCTGCTCGCGGCACACGCTGTTTTCTTGCTCAAGAAACTAGGGGAAAGATTTAGATTAAAGCGGAGAGTAAATTTAAGCATTTTGATCCACAAAAGTAACTCACGGCACTGACAACGCCATTTGGGATATTCTAAATAAAGAAAAAAAACCCCACTGTTTCAAAGTTATGCCCTGGATTTTTCTAGCCCAATTTTTCCCAAAATACCATTTTAAACTGGACAGCTTTCAAACAGGTACACAAGGTACAGAGGTACAAGTTATTCAGAAATAATCAATGCATGTGAATCAAGGCGTGCACACAAAAGCTAAACTTTTTTTTTCAAGCCTTGGGGCAGTCCCCTGTTTTTATTTAACTGTGCGCCAATAAAGCCCACCTGAAGGCTGACATTAATAGTCATGGGATCTTTTTGGGTGACATTCGCTGTTCAGACACCCCTCTGGGCTGAATGGTTGACCTTGACAGTGCTAATCAAGCACTGTCTAGCTAATAAAGTCCCAATGAAGTCCTTTCTTCTGTTTGGGTTCATTAGTCAAATGGCCCCTGTGAGCGATTAAAATGGGAACTGACTGAACATATAGCAGTAGCAATCAAATCGGTTTATCCATTAAAATGAGAGTTGGCAGAACCACAGTTTCAGCTACGCATCATTTAAAATTCCAGTAACTATCTGATGCTGAAATGCGAGGTTGACCTTCCATAACGTGCAGTATAATTAGTGAAATCTCTTAGAATCATCTCACTAAAGCCAAGGCTGGTATTAGCCAAGGCTGGTATTAGCCCTTCTTGCAAGTGAAAACAGCCAGGGATGTTGCATAAGGAATTTGGTGAGTAGAATCAGCAATTCTCCTGCTAAGTCTCACAATGGATAAACCCCAGTGTATCCCAAGCCGTTACATGCCATAATAAATGAAATGCACAACACGATGAGATGACTTACCTCTATGCTTTCCATGTACATTGCAATTTGGGAAGCATGCTGTCTCGCCAGGTCTTGCAACTGCATCTGAAGAGCGTGATTCTGCTGAACGGCCTCCGACACCTCCAGCTCCAATCTAAACAAGTAGGGGGGAAACCACACATCACGCTACAACTTGTACTATTACTCAAGTCATTAGAAACAAATGCGTGCAGACATATTCCTTCACATTCACATTTTTTTGTTTCCAATTTTCAAGAATGCATTACACTCAAGCTCCAGCAAATAAAACAAAATGAAAATGTATTTAAACCATGTTTATCCTGTGGGATAGACAGACCCCACTGCTCTGAAAAAAATGGAGGGTCTTGGTGGCTGAGAAAATGTGGTTGCAGAAGACATAGTGGGGGGGGGGGGATAAGCCTGGGCACAATTGTATTAGTTAGTTCCCTATTTTCATCCTGAATTTCCACTCCCCTGAAATGAAAAGAACAGTTAACAGTCAAAAGATTACTCTTGGTGGAAGTATGGACAGTATGCATGTGGCTCCTTACAGGTTCTTGATCTCACACTTTAGCCTTACCGAGCATTAGCCTCACAAAGCTCGCTCTCTAGGAGTTTACAAGAGGACTCCTTGGCAGAAAGCTCTTCACCAAGATCTGAATTCTCTTGCTTTAGCTGATCTATTTCAGACTCTAGCTTACAAAGATGTTCCATCAGGGATGTCAACTCTGTAACGAGAAAGCAAAAACAAAACAGGTTCTTGAGTAAGTTGTCAGGGCAAAAGTTGTACCTAGTAATTTTTCTTCTAACCTATACCTCTGTTAGCACAATATTTTACACATACCGGCACTTAGATGAGTGTTCTCGCTCTTCAGATGGTCATTTTTGGATTTCATGTCATTAAGCTGGATGCATAACTGCACAAAAACAAAAAGCCAGTTAGAGATTCCACCGATATCCATCTAAATCAGCTGAGGTCTCAAAAACTTTAAGCGGACAACCATGGTTCAGTTATAAAATTATAAGCACCCTAAATTCTCAGGTATAATAATAATAATAATAATAAAGTACATGTGTATAACACACAGGTATGAAACTTTGCACTCAATTTTGTAGTAAAAATAAGTACACAGTTGGCCGTCGATAGATTGTAGCGGCGAGGAGAAGTTGCTTTGTAAACACTGCAATAACTTGGGCACAAGAAAGCACCGTTCTAACCTTCTCCACGCCAACTCACCTCTTCATTTTCCTGGTAGGCCGCGTCTCTCTCGCCTTTCAGCGTATCATAATTCCGTACAGAATTTTGAGTCCTCTCTTTCATAACTTCAAACAGTTGCCAGTGTTGGGATATCAACTGCCTGGCATTAGAACACTGAAAATAATGAAAAAAATTAATCTACTGGAACAATGCACAGAACATCAATTTATATTCTAAGCATGTAGAGCGTTCGTTACCTGCAACTGCAGCTTGTTCCGGTCTTCTTCCATCTGACTGCAAACAGACTGGGCCATGCAAACAAAATCTCCTAAATCCACGCTATATGAATGCTACAAAGGAAAACAATAAACAGTCTGAGGACAAAATGTATCAAGCAAGTAAGGTAGTTACACACCCATTGCCGTCTCTTATCCCCAATGACTAAAACCCATGATAGTCATCCAGTACATTACTGCCACTATTAAAAATACTAATCCCGTGATGATTTATCTGTAATTAAGCATCAAGTGTCCACCTATTCTGCATGGCAGTAGAACTATGTAGGTCAAATGTTTAATTGAAAATATTTGGGGAATAAAGAGAGTAGAGCTAGCAATGAGTTACAGAGGTGTTACAAGAAAAAAGGAGCATATCCAAAGGCTTTATCCGCAGAGTTCCATAGATACTGCAATATCTGGATTCTACATATAAAAAGCGTACAAATCAAGCTTTTACCAGCCTTAACCATCTCAGCCACCATACCTGCTGCTTGTAAGCTTGCTGGACAGCCTCACCAAGCCGTTTCTCAGCTTCCAAGTCCCGCTGCAGTTGGGCTATGACCTTAGAAGAGTGACCTTCAAGATCTTGGAGACACTGATCCATCTGCGCTTAAAGAGAAGGAAACAATCTATCCAAATGCACTATAATATGGCCCAAATCACTCGCACAAGTATCAACATTGCATTTAATACTCATGCTTAAAAAATAACATTACCCAGAGATGTATTAAACATATCAGAGAAATAAAAGGATAACGGGAGGACATGGGCTGGGTGTAATTACCGCTTCCTTGGCCCACAGGGCATTTTCCATGCGCTTTTTCATCTCATCCCTCTGAAGCATGTTGGATTGCATCTTCTCCTTCATCTTGTTTAATAAAGCCATATGATCGGACAAAAGTTCCCGTGCATGGCTTACCTTGAACAGAACAGGTTTAAAGAATGGGTTTAGCTGCAATCCTCTAATAAGCTTTAGTAAGGTGTCAGATTCTTATATCTAGGCAAGCGGAGTTTAAAGTTTCGACCAATATCCATATAATGAGCTGAAGTCAGACTTTAGCAGATATCTATGGATAAGTTATAAAATTAAGTACCATAAATGCTTCGTTACAATGTGCACGTGTATAATAAGAAGGTATAACGTTATACTCAATTTTGTAGGTAAAAACCAAGTACTTGTGTATAATATGCACTCATCAGATTAGGTTACTGGCTAATGATCAGTGCCTTAAAGGGTCATGAATCAGGTAGCAATTTATTAGGCTAAAAATAAATATTGAAAAATGTACCTGTAACCAATTAGATAATAGCCAGGTATTTAATAAAAATGTAGACATATTTCATATTAATGATTTTTTCATTGATGGGAGGGGTAATCTGCTGCCATTGCCATATCAAAGGGGTTAGTTATCACTTTCATTAAGTATAAACACATTTGTACCAGAGTATAATACACATCCCCTCTTCAAAACTGATGTAAATTGTGCATATTATACCATATTATACGTAACTCACATTCCAAATTTAATCTATTGACCCAGAGACTTGTTATATTTTCTAGTGCCCAAAGGGTTATTTTTTGTGGCGGTGCATAATTTATTATCTTCCCTAATTTGACAGACTGCAACATGAAGACATCTAAGCTTCATCTAGTAAAGTAAAATATGAAAGCAGTCACAAATTAAACTATGGAAAGTATAAGAAACTAAACAGAATTAGGATGCCAGAACTTATCCATCCGTTTTAAAACAGACTCCAGTTACCGATAAAATGGCACAGCGAGTCTATCATATCTAGAAGTATGAGAAGCAACTTGATGCAAAGTAGATCAGCCTACAGAAGAGTTATCCTTTACACAACCTAACTCGGCTGAATTATCCGGCTGTTTATGACTCATTATAGGAAGACAATGCAAAGAATGGGGGCATCTCACCGTCTGATGTAAGTATATTTTATCCTTTTGTGTTACATCATACATCCTTTCAGCAAACTCAATCACGGAGGTGGATTGGCTCTTGTGCGATTCCTGGAACATAAAGACAATTCGCTCGTATCACCCCAAAAACAAGGCCAGTCTCCTTACATCAGACAACAAAAAGATTCTTACCAGAGTGTTGAATTGGACATCAATGAAGGCATTGTCATGAAAAATCACAATAATCTAGTCTGAATAATAATTTTTTAATTGACCTATACGTTGTACTGAGACAACCTAACCATACAAGCAAATGCAACAATCACTAGAAAAATATTTAAACACTTCATGGACTTTACTCATTGTCAAAATAAAAATGCAGAGGTTAAGGTAAAGGATGACATAATTCACATGAGATCTTGTTCAACACGATTGTCCTTGCCTGGGGATGTTATACAGCCTCTTGATTTTAAAGTTAGTTCTTACCAAAGTCTGCGTAGCTTCCCCAAGAACCTGCTTCAGCTGCTGCTCTTCTTGGTGTGAGCGCTGCATCGACTGAAGCCTCTCCATTGTTTTTATATACAGATTGTGATAATATTTCTCATCCTGTAAAAGGGTTATCTAATTAGAAAGACTAAAATAAAACAAATTGGATGCTTTGGTAACCTTGATGTAGTAGTAGTAAAAATAAAAATGTAGATGTTAACAAGCAATTATTTTTCTGTTCACAGGCTATTTGTAGTCAGTGCTGGCCCAGAAGTGCCACACTTTTTAAATATATAGAAAAGTTCATTATTCTATTTTACCAAAATCTGTTTAGTCGTTTAAATAAAGCTAAAAAGAGGTCTGCAATTCCGCACAGATAGTGTTACCAAATGCTATTCCAGAAAGGACACCAGCGATGTCTTCAAAGGATCTTCAATGGTCCTCAAAGGGTTTCCTATGACTTACCTCGGAGGTGTACGTGACACAAGTCTGTGTAGAGCACTCCCTCTGTTCAGAGGGTCTCGAACAGCCTAGATCCTGTTGCCACCCTTGAAGCTGACGTGAAAGAACTTCGATCACAATCAAAGCACCTTCTAACCTATCCATCAGCTCCTCTCGAGATGCATCACTTAACGAGTCGCGAGAAAAGCTGAAAAGGAAAGAAACCTCTGAAGTGAAGCGGGTATTCAGCTAGATGTATAAAACATTTGCAATTTAAAGTAGAACATAAACTTACTTCCAAAGTAACGAATCAGTCTCTGAAGCGTTATCTCTCGCGCTTTTCTCTCCCTTTGCAATAAACTCCCATGAAGTGTTGATGCTTTTGTTCAGTAGCATGATGGGTGTTGTCCACGTTGTATCAGTAGAGGTTGATATGGGTGTTATACATGTCCCAACCGAGTCTTGATCCTCTCGATTTTTTTCACAGCTCAGCACCGGATCATTATGAGCCTTTAGTTGTGGCTTTAATATTGGAGAGGAAAAACTGATCTTTGCGGATGAAACATCTCTCATGTTTTGGGAGCCGTAATTAGTGCCAAGGCTCAGCTGTCTAATATTGTTGAGAGACAGAAGAGGTGTGAGCGCCTCCACCACCGAAGTAACAACAGAGATGTAATCATGGTCTAAATTATGAGCAGTTACTTCTTTCGGACCCTTTTCTTCTTCCGACAAAACGGCATCCGGAAGCTGGTCTTTAACAAGGGATAGAGAATCAGTTTCGTTAACACACGTTTCATTGCCAGTGTCGTCCAACAGATCCTCTTTTGGAAGGATGCTGGTCTCAGAAGGCAAGCATTCTTCAGGTGTAAGTTCCTCCGCATTTAAAACAATGATGCTGTCTTGGACAAACTGTTCTGTAACACCTTTAAAACACTCTACTTCCTTTGATGAAATGGAATCTGGATTTTCACCTTCAAGGGATACACAGCCATTTGCTGGTTCATTAACAACGGTACCATCGTCCGCGTTAGCCAACAGCTCTACTTCCTGAAGGATGCTGGCTTCAGTAGGAAAGATGTCAAAGCATGCATCACTTGGACAGCTCTGTCCTGCGTTTACATTTGCTACTGCAAAATCTTCAAGACTAGCCTTGCTCAAATCTGGATCTAGATTATTGAAGGCTTGTGAAGAATTATTTCCAGTCGTGTGCTGTGCTGTAACAGTCATATCTTGAAGTGCGTATTCATGTTTATCAGACAAAGTGATGTTTTGTGAAAAATCCGGTTGAAGACACACCATGGTATGGTCAGGGAGCGTTTCATCTGGAGCCGCAATGTCCCATTCTTTTGTAAGAATATCATTGATCGATTTCTGTAAATAAACTTTGTTAGGTTCATCTTTCGTTGCAGGAGAATCACATTTTTCCTGGTTAAGGGATGGGTCTGAAACCAGATTAGGAGAAGCTGGTCGAGAGGCTAGCTCAACAATCAGGTCTCCTGTAACATCAAGAAGTTCATCAACATTGTATGTGTGGTCAGCTAGAGCATTTAATGCCTTGTCAGGTTCAGCCGTAAACTCTGTTTCCTTGATAGCCACACAGTCTATTGTTGAGGTTGCAGGTAGACATACATTTGCTGGGATTACTTCCCCCATAATACCTCTTCCTTCAAAATATGAACTATTTTTACTTAGAATATTGTAGGACCCATATAGATCATCAGAAAACTTTGATGAAGTATCTAAATCATTACACTCTGAAACTTCCACATTGTCTTTTTCATCTTTACCCAATACATTGCAAATTTCATTATCTTCACCTAACTGAGACATTTTAGTTGTGTCAAGGTTTATAAGATTCCTAGCTGCACTGCCATGACCTTCATCAGAACCTCCATGCTGTAAAGTCACTAAAGAATTATTTATTTCTCTTCTGTTGTCATGTGATTCCATTTTAAGAGTCACAGTATCATCTCCTTTTTGGGGTTCAATTTTAGTTGATGTTCTTTTTGTAGATATACTTGACAGTGATTTGTTGCATTGCACATGGAGTCCCCGGGCAGGACTGTCTTCACCGTGGCAAGACAGCTGGTTTGAAAGCAGTAGATCTCCAGAAGGAAGATTAGAACATTTAGCCGGCACTTGTACATTCAGTTCAGTAAATCTTGTCTCCAAAAGAGAACATTTTTGTATTTTTCTTCTGTTTGCCAAACAGTCTGTCAATACAACTTTAGGGTAGCGGTCAACCCACACACGTACAGGTGTATCTGTGTTACAATTAGAAGCGTCCTATTGAAAAGAAACAGCATTTGAACTTGTCAATCACAACAGAGTACTGCAACACGAGTGATAAGCGTATATAAGGTGAGAAACCTCTTACCTTTAATAGCGGGTTGCTTGTAGGAGTTGTAAGGCATAAAGGTTTGGCAGAAGCAGATCTTGTGATTCTTCGGTCAGAAAGACCAATTTGTTGAGTTGTGAGATCCTGCAGGGGAGTTCGTCCAACAGATTTACGATGCACCTAAAATAAAATGTAGGCTTTCAATTTTTTTTGCAGGGGTCAATTAAAACCTAATAATCACCAAAATAATTGATTCTATATACACTAGCCACCTTATATGCTTTAATGCATATGATAGCTGCATGTCTTTCAATATTTCATGGTGTCCCCCCGTAGAAATGTATGCATTTGCCCATGTGGCTGAACATGACAAAGTTTGCCTTTATTAAAATAAGTGGTAGGCACTTACAGTATTTACAGACGGTATCTGGTTTTCAGTAGACACATGCTTTTTTGGGGATAGCATGCTTCCTGTTTACGAGTCAGTCTAGTAAAAGAAGAAAATGTCAGATTCAGTTATCATACAGTCAGACTTTCAGGGATTATATCGATAGTTTGTAACAGTCAGATATCACAATATTACATGTCAGGGACATTATATCATTAGCAAAGATGATCAAATACAATCAACATACAGTACGAAGATAAAGTAATATATGAAACAAGCCAATGTCGCTAAATAAGAAAAAATTGGCAGGATATAAGATTTGAGGAACATCAAAACTGAAAGCTAATAAATTACTAATAGATATCTTTGATAGATCTAAAGTAATATAAATAAGAGATTTCCTGATGCATCAGCATTTTTGAAGTATGAAATACTGTATTGATTAGTTAAAACAAAACTAGTGCACTAGAGCATGCCTAATCCTCAGTCCGCCCCAGGCATTTTGTGACCTCATCACGTACATGCCACCGATGAAGTGAAGAGGTCACAAAATACAAAGCAGGACTGAGGGCTAGAAACGCTCTGCTCGAGAGACCTTCTAGACCATTTTGGGTTGGTTTCACCACTAACAGCCTGAGTAAAGAGAGCAGCTGGATCGTTTGGATGTTTCGCAGCAGCCGTGTTCCTTCCTGGACCGCTTTATTTTGGATGAAGTGCTTGTTTTAATCGTCTGAAACGCAAGCGCAATTAAGTGTGTTTTTCAATAAAGATTAATAAGCCTACGCTATAAGCTTTCAATTTGAGAGTTTGCATTTACTTATATGAGCGAAGAGGAAATTGAAGGAGATGCTGAAGGTTCTGGTTTATTTCTTGATGTATATTATGCAAGGGCTGCTCATGGATCGCTTTATTAAAGGCCATTTATATAAAGAGCGCCACCGGATCCAGGGGCAGTGACAACAACATTAAAGGAGACACTATACAGTTTGAAAGCAGGGTCCTGTTCCTGGAAGGTTAGGGACCCCCATATTTCCTGGCGGCACCTCCAGATGCTAGCATAACACATACACACAATCCTACTTACCTCTACTTAATAATAATCCCTATTTACCCCCCAGCCCTTAGACATTTGTGGAAGACTTATTGCGGTTCTATTTTAGCGTAGGTACTGAAGACGCAGGATATTGTACATATAGGACATTTCTATGAGGATCTGTAGTTGCAGGCATAGAAAAGGATTTTCTGGCCTCTATACATATTTGTAAACGGCTGCAAAACAAGCTTCCTCATTCGCAATTAGGGGGTGATTGTATATTTTACCTCTTCATAATGTCCTGCACTGTTTACTTATTTACTTCTCCGTAAACAAACAAGCAAATAAATACAATAAATATATTAAACACTATAGCTAAAATAACCTTCCGTCTAGAAACAGGCAGCACCTAGGGCTGGTAGTGCTGCTATCGGTAGGCTAGCTTTAGTACGTCACACGCCCCCGCTTCTTACACCCGCACGAGTTTGGCAGAAGAAGCCATTGTGCACGAGGGTGAAACGCGCCCTATAGCCACGGAGCCCGTTACCGGAGTAAAATAGTTCCATTGCTACATACCGGGGACTTCGAAACGTCGTACCCGCCAGCAATTCAAACCTTCTTAGTCGTCGTTTATTGGTTATGCTTGCGCCAATCACAAATCAGGATCCGCATGCGATTCAAGCCTCGTTCTCATAAGACCAACCGCGTGAACTGGAACTTCAAATATTTCCGCTCAATCGTTTGCTTACATCCGGTCTTTTGTAGCGTGATAAAGTTACTCCGAACTTTTAAACTTGTTTATTTTTTTCTTTTCACATTTAACCATTTATTGCATTCAGAATAACCATAGAAAACACAACACAGCGCTGTTTTGGTGATTTTACTGATATTTTAATGTAGTTGATTGTAAATTAGCAGATGGTTGGTCTGGGCCGTGACAGGCGCCGATGTAGAAGATATTCTTCATTTTATTTTTCTTGAAGTGTTGTGGAAAACGTATATCGTGTTAATGTATATACGTCATTGTCGGTTTTGAACGGTACATTTTTATTTCGGTTTGCAGATTTGTGTTATCTCTCCAATATGTTTTAACACGTGTTAATCTTATTGTCAAACTGTATATTATATCACTTTTTAAAACTATTATTTTCATGCCTCCCCCATTGTGTGCAACGGAATTTGCGCAATAAATATAATACATTATGGTGTAAATCAGCAATAATAATAGCTTTAACTCCTTAAGGACCAGGGCAATTTCCATGTGTTTGCTATGTCTTTCTTCAACTGTTATTTTCCACGGTATATTTTATGGCATTTAATTACTAAATACATAGACATTAATATGTAGCTGCCCCCCCCCCTTTGCAGTTATAACAGCTTCCACTCTTCTGGGAAGGCTTTCCACAAGATTTTTGGAGAGTTTCTGTGGTTATTTTCGCCCATTCATCCAGTAGAGAATTTGTGAGGTCAGGCACTGATGTTGGAAGAGAAGACCCGGCTTGCAATCTCCAGCTCATCCCAAGGGTGTTCGATGGGGTGGAGGTCAGGACTATGTGCGGCCAGTCAAGGTCTTCCACACCAAACACAATCCAGCCATGTCCTTAGGGGATTTACTTTGTGAACGGGGGCACAGTCATGCTGGAATAGAAAAGAGCCTTCCCCAAACGGTTCCCACAAGGTTAGAAACAGCATCGTCCAAAATGCTAAAGGAGACATACCAAAACATTTCGGACAATGCTACGCTTCCAACTTGGTTGGGGAAACAGTTTGGGAAAGGGAATGTTTGAAAGGCAGTGGCAGGATAGTTCAGAAGAAGCCCAGCAAATAAACACACTTTAATGAAATTTGCACATTTAGGCTGGGCATGGAAATGGCAGATTTTCTGTTAGGTTACAGTCAAAATCCTCAAACATGTCTATGGTTGACGAATCTGTTGATTCTGTTTTCCTTATGGTCAGGACAAGGTCAACCGGAAACTTCTGTAATAGTGTGGGGTCAAAAGAAATTCCTCTGAAAAAGCGGTGGCTCTTGAACTGGTGGAGGTAACGCAGTCGCTGCCTTGGGACGCTGCACAAAAGCTAGGGATAAAAATAAAAAAAATACTATGAAAACAAGTCCATGGATGCGCCAGAATTGGGCCAAGACAGGAATCCCCATGATGACAATGGCCTCCTCAGAAGGCTTACTCTGCCAGCCTTCTTTTCCAAGTAGAGAAGCAGTTTCTTTGTCTTCATCAGTGTATTACTTTACATCAGGTCACTGATCTTACTGGGGTGAAAACAATTCCTCTAAGTCTGTCAAATTCTGCAGAGGAATTCATTTCTTATTGCCTTTATATGCCTTTCATCCCTAAACAATAACCATGTATTTCACATTTTATTACAATTGTATCACTTGTATTACCTGTTAAAGTGAACTTCTCATTTTATTAATGCCCACATTACTGATGATATATTTGGTTGACTTCATTTCCCTGGTGGCCTCAGAAAGGGGGAGTCCAGAATAATCAATAGAATCATTATGCCAAAGTCAGGGTAAAATCCCTAATCCATAACAAGGATCCCTCTAAATACTTGTCTAATTAAAAATCAAGTATCCTAGTACCTGTAAGGTAAGGTATCCTATGTATTAATTTATAGTGTATAAATTTCTTGTTGGCCGACAGATCAGCCACATTAATGGAGCCATCTTCAGCAAGGAGTGAATGAGGCTCTTGCACATATTCATTCTAATCAATTCGATAAATCTCGATGGTGGATTTTCCATTGCATAATGGAGGGTCTAAGTGCTGTAGACTAGATCACGAGGAGCAAATAAACACTGGACCCTCTTCCCAAACAGGTGGGAAAGAAGCACCAGTAGAGTACCCTAAATATTTTAGGGCATAGGCTCTCCCCTTAGATACAGCAGCGGGATTTACTAATTCAGGTTGTGGCAAGATTACATATTCTTCTTTCGATATTAATGGTGGGAAGATCAGCTCATTAGTAATGAAGCTACACATTTTATTACCTCTTTCAAGAGGTTGGATAGTGCTTGGCTCAGACTCTGAGGGACTTCAAACGTTGCTTGATTGACACTCTCCAGCATACTCATGTGATCTTTCTCAGGGGCAACTGGAAACTGTAGAAGGAGCAGAAACGTCAGAGGTGCTGTTGAATGTCTTGGCAATAAATGTATAATTACAATAGTTTCACTCATCATTTAAAAAAAATGATCCTTATTGCTCACCTCTCCAGTCGACAAGGCAAACAACAATATTCCTAAGGACCACCAGTCAGCTGAGTGGCTGTATGGACCTCCAGAAAGGACTTCAGGTGCTATATGATGGAGAAATAAAAGTAAAAGTCTATAAAACATTTTTTTCCTGATCACTTCTACTTCATTGACCTATCTCTCACCTGTGGGGCTGCGTTATCCACTGGAGTCTATTGTTCCAATAAATCTGAAGGTCATGGTAACTTGGCTAATAGTATTAGTTTAGGGCCACAGGTTTGTATTTATGTGCATTGTAGTAATAAATAACTAAAGAAGTATTGTGTTCACCTTTGTCGCTTACATGCACTTGTTTTGCTGTGATAAATGGTATGTTAAGTTCCAGACCTCATTACTTTTCAGATCATTTAAATTGTGCTGTAATGGACTATGGATGTTTACTGTATCCTGATATTTACATCTGGTGGATGCTTTCTTTGTTGTGTTCAGATTACTCTTTACCTAGAGGCCTGTTATAGATTATATTTGTTCTGTATTTGCTGTGATTTGATTTTGCATGTGAAAATATATTTGTATTACTGATTTTTTTTTTACATATGCCGCAATTCTATTCTGGACCAGACTCACAGTGACAATTGTGACACAGTGACCACTTAGCGGATATTAAGTACTGTTCAATATGTTCAGATATAATTATACTGCACTAATAATATTTATATTGTGTGTGCACTACTTTTTTGTTGGTTTGCGATGTTTGGTATCATCTTGTAGGCACCACCATTTATATTCACTATTTTTTTTTATAATAGATGGATAAGCACCGTGTATCTACTTTTTAATTCCAATATTAGATTTATAAAGACCTTCTTACCCATATATTGGAGGGTACCACAAATGGTATGTGCTCGCTCCCCATAGGGTAGGTGCCTGGCAAGGCCGAAGTCTGATAATTTTAAATGTCCTGGAGAAAGAACCATACACATAATCTTAAAGGGGACCAAAATCTTAAAGGCTTCATTTTTTTTCCCATTACTACCATCGGATTAAAATTAGGTTTTCATTTCTTCATTTTCTTGCACACTATGAGCCATGCCGTATCACATATCATCTTCCAGGAAACAGATGATAATTTTTGCATAAAATGATATTTTCAGGCAGCTGTTTATTGGCCATTTATATGTATTCTATTGGCCTAATCTTGTAGACAAACACCCTTAACATGATGGGTAAACAATAAAATGGCTCAGTTTTAATCGGGGCAGAACCAGATCTCCAGATAATGAAAGTCTTTTGGTACAAAAACAGATAAAACCTACAATACCTTATACGGCACTGGGTTTTATGCTCTGGGAGAAATTTTTTTTTTCCCTTTAAGCGCAAGTTAAGCTTACAACATAATGATAAAAAGCCTCTACTATTACCTCTTTCATCCAGCAGTACATTTTCCATCTGTAATGTTAAAATGATTGAAATGAAAAGGTTAATCCTGATGGTTTTATTACATTTGGTCACATTTGTATTTCTGAAGGATTTTCTTACTTTTATATCTCGGTGGACAATCCCCAGGTCATGAAGATATGCTGTTGGAGAACGATGACATGTTACTTATTATTAGTATGTCCCACTTATAGTTTGTAACAGCAATCACTTTCTATGTGGTTCTCCATGTTGGCAAACATTTTGTTTGTTTAATGAGTATTCTAATTGTAATTACACAGTCTTTTTAATATTTATTGTTTATTTACGTACACTAAATGGACAACAGAATTGGGACAGCTGACCATTACACCAACAGGGACTTTTATGACATTGCAAATACATAGACATCAATATGTAGTTGCCCCCCCTTTGCAGCTAGAATAGCTTCCACTTTTCTGAGAAGGCTTTACACCAGATGTTGGAGGGTTTCTGTGGGAATTTTCGCCCATTCATCCAGTACAGGATTTGTGAAGTCAGGCACTGATGTTGGACAAGAAGGCCTGGCTTGCAATCTCTGTTCCAGTTTATCCCAAAGTTGTTCAATGGGGTGGAGGTCAGGTATCTGTGCGGCCGGTCAAGTTCTTCCACACCAAACTCATCCAACCATGTCTTTATTGTCCTTGCTTTGGGTAATGGGGCACAACTACGCTGGAATATAAAAGGGCCTTCCCTAAACTGTTCCCACAGTTGGAAGCATAGCATTGTCCAAAATATCTTGGCATGTCCCCTTTCGCATAAAAATGAGAAAATCACCTCTCTTTCCCCACAAATCTATCCCGAAAGAACACGCCAAGGGGCAGCAAATTGCAAAGTGCTGCCTAACTCCCATGGATCCACCAGGACACGTGTAAGGGCTGGCTCTGGGTCACAATGTCCCCTTTCTGCCAATTCAAACATTTTCAAAACCGCAGAATAGGTTGAATTTTATTCTAATTGTTATAGAAGAATTGTACTGGCAGACTAGATGAGCCAAATGTTTCTTATCTGCTGTCAAATTCTAGGTTTCTATAAACAAGACAAATTAGAATGGTTGCATAATTTCTATCCCCAATGGTTCAGCCATTAATTTAAAACTAGACATTTGCTCTCAAATTAGAAATATGAAAATATCTAATATGAAATATGAAGCAATTTATCCCTGTGTAGACTTACCTAATACTGTTACTAGCTCTGCAGCAAATATTCGCACAGTATTTTCATCAATGCGCTTAGAAGAAGTCCATAATGAATAGAGGTCCCCAAAGCTGCAGTATGAGCACACTACAGAATAAAGAAAACATCCAAACTCTAAATCACAGCTATTAAATAGACCAGTTGTTGTCACGTTCTGTGTTTCAAAGCTGGATTAACACTGACCAGAGATACATTTTTACCTGGTTTAAAATGTTTGTACTTTAATGGAAAAACTTGGACTCAAGAACCTAATTCCATGAATACATTCAGAACATTAGCGCTACAAAGACATGAATGACCTCGGAGTCAAATATGACAAAGCACTTGAACAACAGAGTTTCCCTTAATACCCAAATAAGAATTTGATTATTTTGAGGATGTCGGCGGACATAGTCATCTCCAGCTATGTGACTCATGTGATCTCTTCATAGCTGGATCCAATCCTAAAGGGAAAGGAATATACTTCTAGCTTACCTGATTGAGATGATGACAGGGTACACCCAGGAGCATATTAAATGTATAATATAATCATTTTTACCAGTTGGGGCACATTATTATTATTTATTGTTTTATATAGCGCCATCAAATTCCGTAGCACTGTATACTACACACATATACTCTGTAGTGTGAAATGTGCTGCAAACTCTTCTTACCATGTTTGGTCCAGATAAGGCACTACTTGTGTATTATCCAGGCGCCATCTACACTTGTTTGTATTTTTAGTACATTTTCCTAACAAAATTTGAAAAATGACCTTTTTTTTTACCAAAAACAAATATGTGGTGGCTGCATAATACACAAGTACCATAAAATATTTAATTATGCTAATATTTGATTACTTTTACCTTTTGATTTGCATTATCGGCAGCTTATTATGTTTCCAGTAGATGGAAAATTATTACTTTTTGAGACTTACTGATAAAGAGATGCTGTTGTCCTTGCCAGCTCTCCCCTAAGCACTGAATAAAAGGATGCTTGACCTGGCGCTGACAGAAAAAATAAACAAAGTTATTATGTTACAGGTTACAAGCTGACAACGAGAATTCTGCAGCATTTCTAGTAAACCTACCTGAATGCTGACCTCCTCTTTGCATTGTTTCAATGTGTTGCGGCGCAGGACCTCAACTTTGGGTAAAACCTAAAAAGAAAAAAGAAAAAGACAAAGGTTGCACTTGCGCAGTCTTCATCTGTGTATGAAATGAACCATTTCTAAAGGATATAGATACTGACCTTCAATGCAAAGACCTTCTGTTGCGTGCGGTCCAAAACCTTCAGTACTGGACCAAGGGAGCCTTTCGCTACACAGCCTAGAATCTGCAGCAGGAAGAGAATGAAACAGTTCTAATAAACTGAATCAGTTCTAATAAACTGAATCAGTTCTAATAAACCTGAGTTACAAAACATTAAATATGATTACTGCAGTGAAAACTCTTTTCACATAAAAATAAAAGGAAAACGGCATTCACCTAAAGCTAAAAGGCCTCTGATGCCCAACCGCCGATACATTGGTAGAACCCGGATATATTTGTGTTATAATTTAATTTCCTTGTGTATTAGCGACAGGCTAAAAGTAACCGGTTTTATATATTTTACAAAAGCATGGAAAGGTCAGCAGAAATCGTTATATGAATTTAATTTCAGCTATACATTGTATGCATTGATTATGATTTCTCACTAAAGCGCTCCTATACTTTACAAATGTTCACTTTCACAAGAATTTACACTTTGCTTGCAGTTTGGCATAATTTTCATCTCGACTTACACTTAAATTGGCGTTTGCGTCGTTTCCATATTACAATAACCACAGTGTTATAAAGAATTTCTACCGCCACTGTCTTAAGTAAAGCCGTACACGTTTGCCAACTGCATAGCGTTATTGTTCTGAATCCTTCTTATACTAATGCAGCTGAATGAACCCTGAATTCATAGCCTGGCTTTGGGTCAGGAACATAACCCCATTTATAGCATTCATGCGCACAAATTAGACTCAGCTTTTCACCTTAAACTCTACTTTTTCCTGAGTTCTAACCTGAAGCAAATGTGGTTATCTAAAATACTAATTGAAAATTGATAACCTTTAACTCTTGTTGCTCTGCAACGGGCCAAAGTGGGAACTCTGGCAGGAATAGGGAGATATAATGAGGTGAAGGCCACTCCTTTGACTTCTCCCCTTGAGGATTAGAAGGCTGGGGTGTCCTGAACTTCTCTCTTAATGTCCTTCCTGTATCCCACAACCGACTCAGTCCAGAGACAACCAAGTGATCTCCAGCCAATTGTCCTTTCCACGGAGGAACCAAAATATTGGTCAAAGAGGATCTGCCCTGCAAAATAAGTCATGAAAAGCTCATAAAGGCCCAGTAAAATCTGTGCTATACTTAGTAACAAAATTACAATTCTGTAAGTAAATGTTTTAATAAATTAGTTAATTTTAAGAGATGAGATGTTACAGTACTCATAACACTGAGTTGACTCTAATAAGAAAACTATCCCAATCATAGCTAGAAGAACCACGGACAACGAAGGCAGGCCACAGGAGGCATTATAGGGCCATCCATACTTACTATAGCCCTTTGGTGGAATATATGTGTAAGCGTGTACAGAAGCAGCACTAGTTTAGCCCCCTGTCTAGAGTTGGGTAACCAGATTGTCAAGAGGCAGCCCCCCCCAGTATCTGATTGTTACCAAAAGTAAATTACATTTCTTTGTATTTCATTTATTATTATTTTTTGCTTTCAATTACTTTACTTAAAGTTGTTAATTGTAGTGAACTTATAATAAAACCCCACTTTATTTTATTGCATGCCGCCTTAAAAAATAACAATAGTAATATTAAATTATATACATGTTATTTATGTTTATATCTCAGAGAAAACAGTTTATATCCTTTAGTACATATACATTTCAGTTTCATTCCAACAAATACAGTGTATACTCCCTGTTTCTTGCAAATAATCTGTTAGAATCATAAAGATAAATTATTAAAAACATTCAGAGATTTTTCTTAAAAACTACTCGAATGAGCCTAGGGATTTATGGAAACGTAATCTGGGTCTGACCCTAATGTTTTATATTTTGACTGATTGTCTCTGCCCTAAAATGGGATTTTAATAAAATATATATATATATATTAGAACAAAACAAATATGTTAACTTGGACACATTAGCTTACCTTGGTGTCACTGCTTGCGGCCCCCATGTCCCATAGATCAAACAGCCTACATCAATCCAAGACAAGCTCTTGCTGATGACCATCTCTCACCCTCCCCTAAAAAGGTTTTGATCTCCATGGGGGTCACATGTTCAGTTAATCCGCTTCTGTTTGACAAATTTAATCTTCTCAAAGCACAACTCGTTACTTAAGCATCAATCTCCAGCGCTGCATTAAACACAAGGGCGCAGCATCGCTTGTGGATTTTTAGGAATCTGCTTTCTCGATAGGATCCTTTGCAAGGTCCATTTGCATCAGCATTACTCGTGGTCAAGAACGATGTCCTACAGCGCTAGGAAAATGAATACGAAAAAGGCGGCAGGTTACATGATGCTTTATCATGGATTTGTCAATGGGTCTGATGGATTTTACCCCAATCTCAGGGTGAAAGGACAGATTGTGAGGATAACAAACTCCCTAATGTTCTTCTCTGTTTGAATGATATCTGAGCTTCCCAGTTGGTGCTTTTCGCACTGGTATAAGATGATTATTTGGAATATCTTTATTCTTTACGTCATGATAAGTAGTTTGCATTGACTATTATAACCATTCGGTTCCCACCTTTTATAACTTTGGCTTGCAGAAGATGTGTTTGGGCAAACATCTTCTGCAAGCCAAATGTATCTGTTTGTCCTAGTCTGTCAACTCCAGTTTTGTCATACCTCTTGGATATATTTATTCACATCTTAACCCTCAGCCCAGTCTATTTGCCCAATCCCCGTACATTTTGCCCCCACAAAATATACTTTTTTTTTTCTTATTCGGGAGGATGGAGCTGGTAGTCTTTAACCTAACAAGTATATAGGATGTAAATCAGGCCCTGTTAAACGTTGGATAGGGTTAGCCGAACCAGACCAACCAACTTTTGACAAGTGCTGTAAAATGCACGCAATACTTTAATTTTACCAATATGACTGGTACGATATAGAATTCTCAAGACCCCTTTAATGAGTTGCAGTAGTGTCATGCCACCCGTTCAATAATTAAATTAATTAAAAGCATCCCTCACAGATTTGCCAAGCCCTACGGTAGTTTTCTGTAGGGTACTCAAAAACTGCCTGTGACGGCACATTATTCTAATGGCCCTATATAAAACAATAATTCTTATTATTTATTCTGTTCAGCAGGATAGTTTGCTAGTACTGTTACGGACTATACTCTTCAAACCACATGTGAATATGTGCTCCCATTCAGTGCACTCTAGCGTTGGCCAAGTCCACACAAGATGTGCCACGAAGAAAGAGGTCCTCCTCCATGGCTCAGTAGGTGCGAGTTGGTGGAACCCCCATTGTCTGTGTGCTCGAGCTGCGATTCCAGTCCATAAAAGCTTATGTTCGCTCTAGATTCTGACTATTCCATTGAAAATTAGAAATAAACACACAATACACAAAATTCCCAGTTTAAAAGTAACAATAAGATTTTTAATCATTGTTGGTGGAAAGCAATCCGTACCAAAAGTGCAAATATCTGCAGTTGATAGCAGGAGTTTATACAACTATGTAGCAGCATCGACTGCACCGTGCCCCTCCTCAATGTATATAAATACATATTTATATAATTATAAAAGTTAAACGCCACCTTTCTTAAATCATAGTCATTCAATGCACTGTGACAAAGACATTGATGGTGGGCACTTAACTTTAGAAATGCACTAATCCCCTGTGTCACGGAAAAAAAGTTAAAATTAAAAAAAAAAGTAGTAGGGAAAATCTGAAGAAAAACAGGCACAGTCTGAGTAACAGAAATGATACAAGTATTAGAATTACAAATTAATTTCTGGAATTAATTTTTTTTTGATTTCCATGAAGCTATTTGTTGTATCAAAGCCTTTTAATTACTTGCCCCTGTGACACTCACCGCCTCGGGGCTCAGCAATGCCCACTCTGGCAGCCAATAGGTTAAACTCTCCCAACATGCTTCATTGGTGGAAAGGTAGAGAAGTGGGGATGAAGCAATCATTTTTAGGCACTGACAGTTGCTGATCTAGAGTAGTCTTTCAAATGTGTTTTTTAAAAAAAATCTATTATGTAAATATTGCTCCAGACTTTCTGCAGTAACGAGCGACTGATTGTTAAAACATACAGGGGATATTGTGCCCCTTTTGCTAGTTTGTGAGCCAGAGATGTACCCCATTCCGCTACGTAACAGTGTTTATTTGCCGTATTAATAAGCATGCCTGGGAACTGTGCATAGTGATTTTCATTCATAGGTCGGAGATTTTTAGTCTGTCCTACTTCCAACCTGGAGCTTTGGCATTCCCAGTCCGACCATGGCTGGAAACCACAGCTGGTTCCATCCCTTCCTGATCCCATTTGTAGAGGAAAGCTTTGCGCATACGGACTTCTCAGCCTGCTTAAATTCAAAGTTGTTCACCAGTCTTACAGAATTTGTTCACAAAGACTTCATAAATCCTGCCACTGACATACATGATACTAATCACCCTGTCTTTCTAAACCGTACACCTCCCTTCCTCTGTGCCAAGCTTATATTTGCCATAGTTATGTACACAAGCACATGCAAAAGATGTAGGATAATTGGCGTACATCTTATGTGACAGATGATGGCTGTTTCAACGTGCCCACCCAAAAACATTCACTGAATGTACTTTCTGATAACACCGAACAGAAGTGAAATCTCGAACTGTGTCCGAAAATTATAGGGAAATGACCAAGGTTGTTGTGGAGCAGCTGGAAGTTCAAAATCATCTTTCCATCTAAACAATTGACCGGCGTCAGCGACAGCCCATGGGACAGGAGAGCGCCCTTTTCTCTCTCGTGATGTCTCGTTCTTCAGTTATGTTTTCAGAACGCTGAGCTGGAAGCCATAACCCAAGGGATAATACTCAGTCCATCACCTCACAATGTTATCTAGCAGCCTAGAACATGAAGATATGGCTTCCACAGTCTCAGTTATCTGGACTTTCCGAGGACTCAGTGACTTATTTCCGCCTCCCAAATATGGACTTCTTGCTGGAGGTTTTGTCACTCATGCTAAGTCCGATGAGCAGCCGGGCCTTCTCATCTTCCTCCTGCTGGTTCATATCTGTTTTAGCTTCTCCTTTTCCTTTGGTTTCTGCCCCGGCAGCTGGTTTCAGTCGTAACTTCTCTTTAATCACCTACATGGCGTTAAAAAGCAAAAATTACTGAGTTTTACAAACACATTCGTTTACAGACCAGAAAACACATGTACACAAAACGCCTGGACAACACGCTAACGTAGAACCAAAACTCACATGAGCCGCCAGCCCTTTAGCTGCTTGAAATTGCTTGTTCCCTACCTACTACTACTGGTGAAAACAATGAATACAGCAGACCATCTTGTCCATAGCTAAATCAAGCATGTTTGGATCTTTACAATTTCGCTAATGTTCAACACGTTTTTAGTTTACAGCTTCATAAGGGGTTGTGATGTGTACGAGTGCACAGATGAGGTCACTCACGAAGAACTGCAGTAGCAGCTCCCAATGCCTGTTTATGAGCATATAGTTAGGGATTTTAAGAAGGAGGGGCAGGGAAGGTGGAAAGTAAAACATAGTGAAAGTACACAACCGGAGCATGATGGGAAATCTCCGACTGCGTCAGGTAAGAGTCATTGTCAGCACAGCAACGAAGAGGTCAGAAGTATCTTTGTTTTAGCACGGGTAGTGATTAATCAGATTAGCCCCATTACAAAGGCAGCCACACAGACCTGCGCCACCAGGGCCATGCGGCTGTCCCTCTTCACCGCCATGGCAAAGTCCAGCCAAGTCCATGTGTTGTTATGATATTCCAGGCACGGCAATACTAAGTTCAGGTCACCCCAGTCCACACTGTTCTTCTCACCCTACAAAAGAGCAATGTCCACATACATTGTATTAGGCAGAATAATAAAACTAATATGGTTACTGTTCCCCTCTGATCGCAACTGATCACCTCCGGCAAAATGTAAAAGCGGGGTAGGAGAAGGGAGAGAATTTCAAATTAGGATGATGTATTAGGTATCTTATTATGGTTTCTCACATCTACAGAAAAAAAAGTTTACAGAGGTTGTGCGAGATACCTTGTAGCTGACACACAGAGGCACCTGTGGGATTTTGATGTAGATGAAGGAGTTGTTCATGGCAGCTCTCTCTTTCATTTTATCCAGGTCATCCACAGGGTGCTGCAATAACAATTCATGTCAGTAACTATAATGTACCACGGTACTGTGTGCAAGGTAAACTAGCTTTGCTAGAATAACCCCATAACACATCAAACACATAATTCACGCTGGAATATTCCTCAGTGACAATCAGTAACAGCAATGTAGAGAGAAGATGCTTTTTTGGCAGAATGGGCTTTAGTTTTTTTTTTACCTCAGGTGCTTTCCGGAAAGATCTTCTAACTCCTGTCGTCCGATTTAAACCCTGTCCAGCTCCTTTTCCTTGGCCAAGAGACACGGTGTCTTCAGCCACAATAAGCTGCCTTGGCTTTACTACCGGCATTCCTATTAAGTGTGATGAGAGTTAAATATACTATTTATACGCACACCCTGCCTGATCTCTCTTCTACCTCTTTCTTTCCTCTCCCCTTCTTTTCCCGTCTCTTACTTTCTTCTGCCTCCCTTTACTTCTTCTCTCACCCAACTCTTTTTTTCTATCCCCCCCTTTTTTTCTTCTATTCTTCTGCACACAGCACTATTTGGAGGTGCCACAGAGACTAATATATATATAATTATATTCAGACTATTCAGGTATTAGTCCTCAATAAGCTAGCAGAATTCTGTCATACTCCATCCAGAATAGAAAAAGGCTCCAGGCACTCAAGGGTTCCAGCTTAGGCAGGTTTATTGAAGGACAACACCAACAACGTTTCGACCTCACAATGAGGTCTTTATCTATATTCCATCCAGAGACACTAAAACTATGGACTTCACCTGTTGTAACAAGCTTTGATTTATCCTCTTCATCCCCAACTTCTTCTTCCTCCACACTGCGCCCGGGGAAAAAGAAACCCATCATTCTGTGGAAGAACTGGTGTGTGAGCTGTATGGTGAGAGGCACCACATTCACCTGTAGCCAGAGAAGAGCGGGTTTTACATTCTGGCCATATTGATTAAATTGGTGTATGAAATGTACAGAAACGTCATGACAATTTCTATTTACTAGTGTGATGTCATACTTACAAATGCATGGCTTTCGGTCACCTATACTGTTACTGTTCTGCTACATTAACCCTTAAGACAGATCCTCATGACCTATAAGCATTCTGTATGAAACCAAGTATTGGATCGTCATTGCTTTGAGCTTTAACGTATCATATTAACTGTTATCTTTTGCTGTGTGGAGTACTCTTCCCTGGTTATTTTGGTTTGGTGCAGCACGGATTTAACCTCGCTTTTTAATTTGATTCAAGAAGCCTTTCATTGACGAACAACCAAAATAGAATTTTCTGCAGATTTTATCGGTCTCAATTCTAAATTTTTCCTAACAAGCAAACCTGGGCAAAAACATATATAAAATATTTTTAAAGCATTCATTATCAGGAACCCTAATATGAAAAAGAATGACTTTAGCTACCTCAAAGTGCTCTTTGATAGAAATGCCCCCAACAGGCGGGCGGACTTTGCTGAAGATCCTAAGCGCCAGCTGCCTCCCAGACTGGCCTGGGCTCTGTGGCCGCAGGGCTACCTGGAAAACACACACATGCAGCACAGTGAGAGACTTACATTAAACCCAAGATTCTATTAAGCAATTAACCTATTTTATAAATAATACACAAAAACATAGAAAGTAACAACATGATACCGTGGACAATGACATTAGATCTAATCTGAAACCGGTTCCTCCCATTCCCATAACTCAAGGTCAGAATTGGGACCCTCCTAGGAAAATAAGGAATTATTTTACTCATGTTAGGGGAAATAAAGTAGACATGTTTTTGTCATACATCTATTGTGTCGAGACTTGCCTTGGTTAACCTACTATGCTAAAAATAATTTTATTAAATAACAATTAATGGGTTTAGGTTAAGGTTCAGTCATCCCTTGGAAAATCCTCACATTTCAGCCCTGGTGGTTTGCACTTTTCAAAATACAGACTCCCAAAAATAAAGTCTACATTGCAAGGGTTGTAGAGACATGTACTCCTGATGACCTATCCTTTCCTATAAAGGTTTGTTAGAACCGTACGAGCCATATTTTCTTCTCACCTTGTAGACCGCATTGGGGAGCAGATTGTTCATGGTAAACCAGCTCAGCTCCAGCAGGTGTTCTGCAGTGTCATCAGACTTATTGACCTATGGAGAAGAGAATAGTGTTTTACAGATATAACATGCAATTTACCACATTACTATATCAACATTATGTAAAAAAAATAATAATTCACATTTGTGCACGTGGCATTTATCCCTCCATTATAGGACTTGGATAAGAGTGTTCCTCACCCTCTTTGCTGTTGACTGAGTTAAGCCTCAAGGTACCAAAAGCAATATGCTCTTCTCCTGGCATTAAAAGGGTTAATATTACTGCAGTCGCAAATTCCTAGAGAATTGTCTCAGCTTGTATACCAAAATTCAGAGTAATTCAAATTACCGGATTTTCCTGAAGACAGTTTTAGGACTAAATGACCTCTGGCTATGCATATTCTACCATTGACTGTCTGCGTTCCAAAGAAAAGAAGAGTTATCATGTTTTCGAGCAAAAGTGAGGCTACAACCAGAAAACTAGATGGCTGGGCTGCTAGCCAGTAACTTGAGGACAGAATGTGTTAAGCCAACACCTTTGTCTAGACGCTCGTTCTCCTACCTTGCTATACAAGAAACGCTGCAGCTCTAGCTCCGCGATGCCCAGCTGTCCGTCTTGCTCAGTCAGGCGCCACCGCGCCTGTGTGAAGTAGAATTCAGTACGACGAGCCACACTCACATCTTCTAGCTGCTTGCGGAGCTCCATCTTGTTTACTCTCTGAAGCTGGAAATCTTTGAAACACCTTAAACAAGAGACAAGCTTTTATGGCCCTAGTGCTCGGTTATGCTTTAGAGCCAAAGTTTGGCGTTTATGGTGTTAGAAACAAGTTCCCTGAAAGTGGTTATCCACATGCGTCATATCCACATGTGCAGATTAGGGCAGCGAGTGGCACAGTGCTCCCCCTCAAACGCTGAAATTCTTAATAAAAGCGAGAGCTTAGTAGTCTTGCTGCGCTGCGGTCCTGTCTCCGGTCCCGTTACCTGATCAGGATGTTTAGCTCCTCGCTCTTCTGTTGCAGGTCTGATTTCTCCTGACAGAGCTGGCTCTGCAGCTTTTGGTGCTGCTCGTGGAGAGAGTCATTTTTACTTTCATCATGGAGTAACTGAAAGATGACAAATGTGTGAATTTGCATAAAAAACAAAATGCGCAGTTACAACGTCGTGGATTAATCATACAACTGAGCTGCAACATCTCCACCAATCTAACCATAGTAGCATCAAACAAGTTTGCTATGTTTATTTAATATAAAAATGTCCCATTGTGCCCGTTTTACAACTTAAAAAGAAACCCCAAAGACACGGGGTGCTATTGAGACATGTTGCTCTTTATGGTCTCAGCTTTCACCCCCCTGCCCTTGAATGTACTTCTCTGTATGTAGTATTATATGTATATAAGCTGACCTCCTATAAGATGTCCCCTTGCTTCATAGAAACTTGGAAGCGCTTACTTTCATGATTGAGTACATCTGTTTCTCCAGCTGGCGTATTTGCAGTACATGTTGGCGCACTGCTTCCTGAAGATGGAGGATACTGCTGCGCTGCTCCTCCGGGTTGCTGGAGATCTCCAGCTGGAACCGGACCCGCTGCTTCTTCTCACTGTGCTCCTAAAAGGTGGGAGACATTGTGATAAAAGGTAAAGTAATATGTAGAGACTGAACACAGCAAAAATGCAATACCCTTGGCACTGCAGCAGACGACTACAACTCCTAGAACAGTAGTCATATATGTACAGCCCATATCTGTCCTTCTAAATAGCCTCCTCTGGCTGGCCTCACATATTTAATGACGAGCCATATAAATAATCACTGTGTGGCTGGTCACCCATTTGAAGCAGCGCGTAGATCACCCGCTCAGATAATCTGAAACATCATGATGTCTGCGCGCTCACTGCGTGTCCATAAAGCAGGTCATTGCTAGCATGCAAAATATTTCACACTGTATCCCGCATTGAGTTGTGTGAATGCGGTTAGCTGTTCTTGCATGCTTCTGATCGCTGCGAGTTGTGTTGTAGTGTAATAAACACGTTGTGATTGTATGGGGTTAATTTTATGGCATTTACCACTTCTCTCTGACCCTATATTTTTATAATTATATCATCAAGACTTACTTTACGTTTGGGCTCTACGTGTAGTAACAAGTTGTTGACGATATCCAGGATCATTGCATACTGGGCAGGGTTGGTGGATATCTCCAGGTGCGGGTGTTTTAGAGTAAAAGTGTCTGCTGCAGCTGCAATCAAAGTTAAAACTGTGAGTACCCGGGGCTGTTGCGGGGGCCATAGACCATTAAATACTCTCAACCTTGTAACACACCTTCCACAAACCATTCCTTGTTTCATATGCACGCCTTCCAAAACCTCTTCCACATCTTTCCACAAACCATCTTCCTATACCTTTCACAAAATAGTCTCTGTCACACATACCAGATTCCCCATTTATTCCCCTTCTCAAGCAATACTTTGAGATGAATGACCTCTAAATACCCTTCTATGCTCAAGATCCACTTCTTGAACGTACCTTCCTGCCCTTTCAGCAAGTCTTCTTTCTCGGGGTGCAGAGGGGTTGGGGGAGGTTTAATCTGCATGGCCAGCTCAGGATCAATGTCATGGCTGTAGCTCATGTAATACATGTTGCAGTTACAACGGGAAATTATTCTTTGAACCTGCTGGTTTTGCTGGGCCTCAGCTGGTTGACTCCAGTCTATATAACAAAAAAAAAAGACAGGGGTTACATGCATAGATGCATCATCTAATACCATCAACAGATAACAGATCCATAAAACCTGACAGAGAACACGCAGAATATATATGCAGCCAGGAAAACGGTCTTTGAATACATTCTTGACAATAGCGTTGCTTACGTATAAATACAAGTCAGAGAGGTGCACAAAACTTGTCTTACAAAGAAAGTTTCACGTCAGATTGCGTAATAGCAATAGGGCTATGAATAGAACATTAATATTTTAGAGCGTCTTAATCCAAGGAGAAATCCGATTGCCTTTTGGAGTCAAGAAGGAATTTTCCCCTTACGGTAGAATCTAGGTAGCTTAATTAGGGGGGGGAGGGGTTGCCATCTTTTGGATCAAGAGTAGGAAGGTTAGGTAGAAGGGTTAAACTTGATGGACTTAGGTCTTTTTTCAACATTATGTACTATGTAAAGTATTCTTCTGTTCATTCTCTCAGTTAACAATCATAAAAATTTTTAACGTTTTATTTCATCCATTAAATGCTTACCCCCTGGTATTGCTAAAGGGGACAATGCAACAAGTGAAACAGCTCACAAAAGTGCAATTTAATCTCACAAAGGGCTGCAAACTTTGTATGTGGATGCACACGTGTAAAGCATTGCAGTGTTTCTGACCTGTGGTGGTGCTGACCATTCCCCCGACAGCCTGACCGCTCTCCATCAGCTCCTGCACCGAATCCAGATTCCGGTGACGATGCTCTTCTATGTTTTTCACCTGACAGTAATGCAGGAGATATGTTACATGTTAGAAATTCTCTCAGGCCGAAGGAAATGAAAATATGCATTTAAACTCCTGCACAAAAGCAATAGCGGCTGCTATTAGCCACCCGTGCGCTTTGCAATATCAACGTTCACCGACAGACTGACCTCCAGCCACCGCTGGCCGTCGTCTTCATCGCTGGGGCTGCTCTCTGTGGTAGCAAAGTATTGCATACTATCAAGCTGGCATGTCCAAGAGGTTTTTTGCTTCAGTGTGTCTCCATACCAAGAAGGAAGGTGCTGGCACTGCAAAAGCTGAGCTTTTGCTGCAGATACGATGACACAACCCTCTGTCTCTGCTCCTCGAAGCACCATCTGTAGAGATAAGCCACAGGGCAGTGAGGGTGGCTGATATTTAAGACATAGAACAAATCATCATTATTTATGGTCCTATTTAGCGCCATCATATTCAGACAACAGCGCATGAGATACACTTTTGGCAAAGATGCCTTACTACATACCAAAATTTTTGCCGGAACACAAAACTGCTCAGTACCTTTCCTTGTTATTCTAAAGACACTGATCCTACTAATGACACAAATGGGGATTTCCTCTTGAAGACTCCGCTGTGCAATCTACCGTTTCAGGTTTTATCCAGACGGGGAACTTATAACCAATAATTTAACCGTATTTGCATTTCCATTACCTGGCAGTTAACCAGCTCAATAAGCCAGTTGTGGTTATAGATGTCTTTGTCCTGACAGGGAGCTTTTCCACAAAGTTGCTCGCTCACCCCAGATTCCTCCTCTGTGAACACCACAAATTTATCCGTCTCCTCTATCAGTTTTTGTAGCATGTCAGCTCCTGGGACGGAAAAAATTAGAAAAACCTGAATTCATGCAGGCGTCTTTAGAACACATACATGTTAGGCCGCATAAGCAAATGGTAACTGAGAATATAAAGCACGTTTGTGTGAGAGGTTAGCGGTTATGGACTCCTGGCCTACAAAATATTAAATAGGTTCAGTTTGGGCAATAACAGCTTTTAATACCTCCTGAAGGAGATCTTTCGGTCCGTCCAGTGACAACAGGTGCGGCAACCTTTTTGGGAGGGGGGAAGCTGCGCACGGAGCCTCGCTTCAGCTTTTTGGCCTGAATTTGTGTGTCAATCTTAAGTCCCTTCAAAGCCTCAGTAGACAGATTACGTTTCAGAACTGCTGCCTTCTTATAGCCGTCATACAGCCCAAATGCAATATCTCTATTCAGAGTCGTCCAAGAGGCTCGGAGATCCACCAGGTGTAAGCGATGGGTGTAGATGGCATTGTCTTCATCAGTGGCAGACAGTTCCTAAAAGGAAAGAATGGTCAAAAAGACAGAAAAATCGGGATGAGAGTCAGTGACTATTCCTAAATACGCCACGTGAAAAGAACAGAGACACAGACTTAGGATCCATCAACGCCTCCAACATCCAATACAAATAATACATTATATTTTTAACAATGTTACTGAATTACAAATAGTACATTAAAATGTTTGGTTCTCCAAAAATACAGAAACTCAAATTTACAATAAACATATTCAGAGAGGTAAAATAGTGGACAGTAACATGCATAGTTTATACTTTGCCAATACACCATGTACTAACGTGTACTTCAGGTAGTACAAATGGCTACTCCAGTTTTGGGTGGAATTATAAAAAAAAAAAAGACAGGCGGTCGTCTTCTGCAACATTCGTTATTACCTGTCTGTCATAGCTCAGAGAGGACAGGCTCAGCAGATGTGTTTTCTGAACCTGGCAGTCTAGTTGGTGGTCAGCATTCTCGTCACACGTTGAAGCCATAAGATGCACAGTCACCAGGCTTAACTTACTGGTCATCTGTGGGACGTTCCATTCGGAGATCAGACGGCGCATCACAGTGCCCGCTGTCGAGACACGGAACACAGAAAAAAATCTATACAGACACCAACCACGTAATATGTGAGCTTCAATATAATCAACCCGTACAAAAAAGTCAACATGTAAAAGGAAAAACTAATTATGGGATTAATCATGTTACATTCTCATGAAAGACTGCTCTTGCTGATAATATTTATACAAATCTGTGACTGGAGAGGGTCTTCTCAATGCTATCAGCTGATCACAGTTATCAATCTTACAGGTAATAGAGATTTAGCCACTATGGACAAGTTGTCTTTTTGCCATTACATTATCATTTTCTTTGTATTTACCCTGTGGAATAAGCCTCTGCACTCCGCGGGTGAAGATTTCCCCTTGGCTGCACTCTACCTGGATTCCTCTCTGCTGCGCAAATGACGCCCAGTAGTGAATCTGGAAGCGGATCAGCAGAAAGTCAGCATTTGCGCACTTTGCATTCATGTAGTTATTATAGTGCAATCTTTGTTATACAGATGTTTTACGCTAACCTGCAACTGCGGGAACAATGCGGTGTAAGACAGCTGCTTGTAATGCTGTCCAAGCTTTTTCTTGCCCGGTTTCAGGTTGTTAAAGAGCTTTCCTCTGCAGATGGGGCGAGTTACACTGCTCCAAGTCGCCCAGAAATTCTGCATCCAGCGCAGAGTGCTGCTGTACAGTAAGATTCGAGGCTGAGAGACCTCTGTACAGTGGATAAAGAGTTATTTGTTTCAATAAGTATACAAAAATATCAACGGCGGGGTCTTGAGTTTTTTCTTCACTCACTTATCTGTAGTATTTTAATCTAGAGCCCTTCTGTCGCTTATATCACCGTTATGGTTTAGTTGCCCTGTATTCAATTCAATCATAAAGGCTCTACACCTATAGCTTGATCTTCTTGGTTGCCAATCAGTGTAATTGTTCTTTGTTTTGGAGACACATAATATACACCTTTACCTGGTGGTAGCCTGTGGCAGAATTGCCATGTCTAATGCATTCTCTAACCATAAGTTCTCTCCCTTCTACTCTATCAACCTTACAAACATGGCTTGAACTAATGGACAACAGTTAAACCCCTTACATTAGGAAAAATGGTCAGACTAGATGGGCCAAATAGTTCTTATTCTATGTTTTAAACTTGGTGACAAAAAGAGAGAAATAAACTTTTTTTAATTCACAGAATATACGCAGATAGACAAAGAACTTAGCCAATCTAAAAGCAGAAGGCAGAGCTAGACAGGATCATTTCCCTGCTACTCACCACCATGGGACTGTGTAAGGTCCATCTTGATGGACAGGTTGAGGTTTTCAGAACGGAAGGCACGATAAGAGTCATGTGGTTGGATAGATGAGAAATCTGCTACAAAATCAGGGGAACGAAGTGCTACATTATGATGGTCATGGGGGTTTCCGTGGCACAGCCACTGAAGGTCAAAAATCATGTAGAGATCCGGCAAATGAAGAAAACAACAGTCATCGTACCTGTAAGGAAGAAAGAACGCCATATGAGGTGTAAGAAGACAACATGACTTTTCATAACATGAAGATATTACCTTCCCTTTGGTGGAACAACAATAACCAACAGAAGATGCTTCATTCAATCCCAATAACAATCCAATATTTATAGAGGATTAAAAGCATCCAGACAACATGCATGGTAAGTTTAACCCATCACCACACTTTTTTTCAAACCGGTGAACAGTTCATCAAAGTATCACGTCCTTTCTAATCACTCACTTAGAGGCTGTGCGGACGTTTACATCTAAGTCTCCTCTAAAGATGAACTGCCCAGGATTCCAGGCAAACTTCAAGCGATTCCATTCCCAGTGCATGTTCTCTGTAGTGTTATATGGATCCTAGAGGAGGAAAAGAAAAGGCAGAAAAAAGGTAACATTGCTCTAAATGTATACTCTTACTCTTTAGTGTGTGGTGCGCTCTCTGGGTTTTACCTCGGTAGCCAGCTGATGTAGATTAGCCTGTTCGATGTCCATGCTGAAGTGTCCATGAAGGAGCAATCGGCTTTTGTCCCACCAAGGCAACGGGGCACTTGGATCCAAGGAAGGCTTGGAAAGGAGGTCTACATACTGCCCCACCAAAGTCCAGGCTGGGTCCCAGCATGGACCCCACACAATAGTATATAGCTGTATTTCAGCTACAAGAAACACAGAGGAGGAACAATCTCATTACAAAGCTACCACAAACCTGCTGAAAGCAGAAAAAGCTGAAATGTTTATAATTAAACAACTGGAACTTGTGCCAGAAGGTGTTGGCTACTCACAGCGAAAGTCATGGAAGAACTTCAGAGGAGGCATGTTCCTTTCCACGGTAGAATCGCCCCACGGGGCGCCTAGTTTTATGACTTGTTTCCGGCGAGCACTCGCTTGTCCGCTCTGCTCGGCCCCCAGAAGTCTCCCGGAGAGGTGCCAATCCCGGATTTCAAACAGGTAGCGAGGATAATCGCGTATCCGCACTGAGAACACAGACCGATAGTCAATCTAGAGCTCTCAAATGTAAATACGTATCTCACATACGGTAAACAATATACTTTGTTACGACTTTCTCTCAAATTCAGCTAACAAAAAATATCTGCCGAGATAAAGGGAGCATTTCGTACACATATTCCACACTCACTCACTGCGAAAGATTTCAATAGAAACACTGAATATGTCAGCAGATAAGAACCAACTAGTCTCTGTTTTTTCCCTGCTGTAAAGACTCAAAACTTAATCACTCCTTGGTCTTATCTTTGATCTAGGAGAGCCATATGTCTATCCCCATGCATGTTTAACCTCTGCCACTTCTGCTGGGAGGCTATTCTACTTATCTACCATTCTCTCAGAAAAGCAAAAACTTACATTCCACCTAAGCCTGACTCTCTACTTTTAGATCGTGACCTCGTTCTAACATTTCTCCTTCAAAATGTACTTCGCACCCACGTTTTTTTGTAAATTTATATGTATTAAATGTTTGGGGTTTGTTTACATTTTTATTTTATTTTTTACTCAGTTTTCCAAATTCTTGGCACAACCATATTTAACCGGGAACAGAAAATAAGGTTATGGGGAAAGCATTTTTCACATAGAGATCAGGTGGTCTCCATCACATCTTTCCCTACTTTCCCTTTTCAATTAAAACATCTACTGGAACCCCCCAAATGTATTTAAATATTTATATTAGTCTTTCATTTGTTCCTGCAAACCATTTACCATTTTAGTAGCCCTTCTCTAAACTCTCTCAAGAATGTCAGCACCCTTCTGAAGATGGGGTCTCCAAAAACGTACGCAATGCTCTGCAACAACCTCCTTTGCTCTACGGATGTCTAGCTATACAACCCAGCACCCTGCTAGCTTTTTCTGCTGCTTTGATGCATTGCCAAATATCAATGAATAGTTCAGATTACTCACATGTTGCATTTAATTCCTTAATGTGTTTACAATTACTACAGAGGGAAAGAAAAACACTCACCATAGAAGGTTTTCAGAGAGCACTTCATCACACGACACCACTGGATGACTAGCGGTAACCCTTCAGATGGAAAGGGACTCATGCTATCAATGTCTCTCATGTTCTCCAGCACATTTTCTGGCCCATGCAGTGATTCATCTGCCAAGGCCACCACTTCTAGGTCAGACAAAGTCCATGTCAGCAAAGATTTCCTCATAGGAGTGTTGCTATAAAGGCGCCTGGAGCGCTGGATGTAAATCTCGATGTTCTTTTTCTCCAAGGAGGCATACAGCTCCTCAATCTTTCGTGCAGGAAGCAGTTCTCCGTGTTGTTTCCGTAGGGCAGCAACCTTATCATCAAGAAGCCGCAACCTCTTGGTGCTCTCCTTGCTTTCATCCTTCATCAGTTCGTAATTATCTCTCAACTTAACTTCAAATACATCGTCCAAGAAGGCAAATGAAAACTGCTTGACCCTCAGCACAAGGTCCGGCGGTAGAGCTTCAAGCCCAACCCGTGGGGTGCGATGAAGACCCTTTAGCCATTTCTGCACCCCGATGGCTTGATCAAGGATGCAGGAGAAGTCATAGCGATGTGGGAACTCCATGGACGCACTGCTAAGAGAGAGGACCCAAGCTCTGTTCCTCTCCGTGAGCAGTGATGGAAAATGACTGCGATGCAAGAGCACATCTTCCAGTTCGGGTAGTCTTTGTGCGTCTATGTCTTTAAACAGAAAGATGTTGTGGCCATCAGCGCTGATAGCCACCTCAGGGGAGCGTAGTTGAAGGCATCCCCCACTTTGGCTCAGCCAGATGTTCTGGGCTCTGAATATAAAGCAGTTTTCCTGTGAAACATTAGCCTCCAGTTTTACAGCGCTCAGCTGCAGTGTAACCTGAAGTCCTTTTCGGGGAATGCTTGGGTCAGTACTGAGGCTCTTGGTTAATAAATTCTGCCCCCGTGGCGTACCATCGTTTTCACCCTCCGCAGCTGGCCCAGAGGGCCGTGTCTTCCGGCCTAAAGTTGCAAGCAATAGATCCCTGCACTGCAGTGTTGCCAAAGTGTGTTGATACAAGTACATGTGATCCCATGGGCTCCACTGCAAAACCAACTCTTCTCCACATTGTACCTGCATACAAGAAAGTCACATTTACTAACCGTACAAGCTCACGCGCGACATACTTCTCCGTTCCGTAGACCACAAAAAAAAAAAAGCCCATACCTAGTTTGTATATTCATCGGAACCAGATCAACTTCCCCCTCAACCACCGATTGTGAGATTGTAAGCTCGCAAGAGCAGGGCCCTCTTCTCCTTTGCACCAGTTTGTTATTGTATGCGATTCTAAATTCTACTGATTGTAACAGTGCTGTGGAATCTGCCGGGGCTTCATAAATAAATGCCTTCTTAAAGGTGTCCAGAGAAGGCTTTACGCTCGAGAATCTCATTTGGGTTTAAATGCAGCACAGACGCACTGATTCAGCTCCTTGTTAAGCAATAGAGCCATGAAAAATTAGATAGGACTTGCCAAACATAAAGTACTTTGTTGTAGTGGCAGGCTAGGCATTACATAGCCATATAGCATGACGGAATCCCCAATATCTATGCTTTAGTTTTTTGAATGGTATTCATTGGGTATGCACTGAATTCTTGCCTTGTTTTGCATACTTATTGGTCATTATTATTCTAGCAGCAACGTGGGAATCTGAATGTCTATGTCTTTTATGCTTTTTGGGCTGTGCGGTCTGATAGTTTGTATATTTTTTGTGTTGCAAGAACACTTATTAACAGGTGCTTTTTTAAACATTACTATGCATTTTTGATAAACCTGTTTTGACAAATAAATATTTCTCTGGCTCAGCTCTCAATAAAATTGGTTGGCCTAATCAATCCCATCAATTGTACCTCTAACGAATGAATAGTGGTGAAATAGGTTGAGGACAAGGCAGCGAAGTAAAGCAGTGGTTCGGGAATCTCCGCAGCCTTGCAACACGGCTCCATCTTATCCGTGACTGTCTTCAAGAGAGACAGCGACGCTCCCTGCAGGCTCAGACCGCAGCTCTCTGCACTCCCCAGTACAGTAAGCAGGTCCAGTCTGACCTGGGAAGCACCTAGGAAACAAGTACACAAGAAAATATAAGTAACGAGAAGTACTGAAAGATATTATAAGTTTACATCTTTTATTATTTAATATTCTCATTATTTAGTTAAAGGTGGTAAACTTATCCAGTATAAAGGATGAGTGGAATACGGTGGACTGTTTCCAGACAGATACAGTTTCAGTAGAGTCAACTGAATTCCATAAAATATTCCTCTAAAATGGCAAAAATACTTTGGAGCAATGAATGCGTGCTCATCACTCATATAAGCTATGGTATATGTATTATATACAGTATATATGAATGTAAAGCGTACAACGTAGAGTGAGCAGAACACTGTACTTACCCACCAGGTTGGACAATGTAAACAGGTTCACTTCTTCCACACGGACATCCACTCTCCACAGCAAGGCCAATTTGTTCTCCGTCTCTTCACAAGGAGAAGTAGTGGAAATGTGCGTGTCTTGGGCGGCTGGAGAAGAATCTCCTGGCCTGTTGGGTAGCAGGCCAAGTACACGGGAAAGGCATTCTGCACAGGTGTCTGAGAACTCAACCTGCAGACCCTGAACGGTGGACTCTACGAAGAGAGTGTCCGCCTGCACGACACTTCCACCCAGAGACTGGTTATAGCTGCCCTGAAAAAACACAAAACACATTTACTGGTTATATGTTCTGGATTCTCAAATAAACTCTGACTGGATTCCAGATTTCCTTGTGCCACTGTTACCATCATCCCGGGAAGAAACAATGTGCTGTTCATGTATTTTCTTACCTACCCAAGAACGCTTGTTGTCTATCAGAAGAGGCATTGAACCCAGTGGTTCGGATGGATCTTGGCTTGCTTTTTATTACGTTTTCTTACCTGTAAGCTGAATGTATCAAGGACAAAGGCCTCTCCCCAGACATGTGTGTTTGGTGGATGAAGAGCCTGCAGAATGTGAGAGTCCTTCCCAACTCTCCAACACAGGTGGCTGACCGAGAGCACGGCCCTTTGGTGCAAATTTTGGGTGCGTAGATGTTTGAGCTCTGAAAACGAAGGTCAGACAGAAGCCTAGAATATTACTGCCTACAGTTAAGTGGTAAGGTAGGTGTTCTGAGGGAAAACATCAAGCAAAATGGTGGTTTACTGGTACAGATACGTTGTTGCTCCTAAATGCCCGTTAGTGGTCTTTACAACATCTTACGAAGAATAGTAATAAAGGAAAAGGGATGTTTCCCTAAAGATACGTACAGAGTTAATAGAGGCTACATCAGCAAAAGTCACAGAGTGTATGTGTCGGTGAATGCCTAGCAATCTTCATCTCAAACAGGGTAGGCAACATCAAGGCTTCTGTGAGGGTTTGCATATTAAAAGACGCATGATGTAAGGACAGCAAAACAGCAAAAGGTTATTCAATCTTACCTAGGGAAACAGAAGAAAATCCTACAGCAAACGGCTGGGCCTCTTCGAGCTGGACAGACACGTTAACGTTAGAGATGGATGAGTTGAAAATTATAGGAGCCAAAATCACAGGAAGTGGTCTGCAGGGAAGCGGAAAGTTAGATTATAAATTATCTTCCCACGGAAGGTCCCCCCACTGAAAATACAACTCACCGATTATTTTTGGTTGAGGCTTTTGGAGATTTGGGCAACTGGCGTTCCGTCGCCAGCAAGCTGAGCCAATGAGCGAACTCCTGGTGGCGATAGTGGATGATGCACGTGTTAAGGGCCACAGTGCTCTGAATGTCAGTAGAGGTGACCTGAAAGAAAAAAAGACAAACAAATCTAATCTGGTCAACAGTTTAGTCCGTTTCACTCGGCATTCCACTTAATCTTGATCAGGGGTGTCCAAACCAGGCCCTCTAGCTGCTGCAGGACTATATCTCCCATACTCCTCAGCCAGCCCCTTAGTGTCCTGGAACCAGGCCCTCTAGGAGCCAAGGCCTTCATCTCTGTTGTTTCTGGAGTCAAATTGTTATTATATATGATGGCGCTATATAAAAATATATAATAATAATACAAAAATAATCATATGAAATTTGATCCAGTCTACCAAAAAACTCCTTATTCCAATCGTTTCCATCAGATACAAAGAATGGGCATGGAAGAGATGAAAAGCTTTGTTGCCTACACAGCAGAGGAGGCTAATTAAATATTTCTTATGTATTTATGGGATAACGTTTTGGGGAAAAGTTACAAAAATGCCTTTTAACGTGCTTTTATTGCAAATCTAGAAATATTAATGCTTTTTTTTTAGTAAACCCTTTTTTAACCTCATAACCTTGTTTGCCAAGATATTGTATTTGAATGAGTCTCTTAGGCTCGCTAAAGAAGGTATAGTAAGGATAATGGTGGGAGGAAAGGAACAGCAAACTAAACCATATTTGATATGATACAAACTACATGTTTTTTATTGGATCAATACTGTGTACAAAAGGTTGGCATATGGGGGGGGTATTTTGTTTGTCACAATAAAAAAAATTTACTCTACCCAGGAACTCCTTTATTCTACCCATTGCATGTAAATTGTGTTATCTGTACATTAATAGATTCCACACATTGAATCCTACATTCAAGCTGAGCAGACTTGTGCTCTGGAGACACGGACCCAATGGTCAGGGGAGGAAGTACTTCAATTCTGCTTCCAAACCCCAATTCCTGCTATGATCAAGCATGTACACTCACTCCCCCATCTGAATATATAAATGTTTGCCATGTCATTAAGGCTTCCCCTTTGAAGTACCAGATGCCCTCAAGCAGCATGCATTAAAAATGCTCTATGAGCCCCCAAGACCCTTACCTGAACACTGGCCCTCAGGTGGTTCAGGCAGATGATCCTCTGTCGGCTTTGGGAAAGCAGGAGCCCTTCTGGAGAAGAAACAGAGAAAGAACGTTTTTGTTCAGTAACATGTTTCCTCCGCTCCCCCTACCAAGCACTGACCAGATGTCCCCATTTACAGGTGACACTTTCCTGACACTTCTGTTTCTCCCCAGAAAACAAATGAAATGTAATGGTATATAGCATTTCAAAGAAAGGCAACTGTATCTTGCTTTAAATGTTGTAATTAATGGTATAAAACCAGCCACAATTATGAAGTATTAACTTTAATAATATTATTGAATATGATAAAATGGTCCATACCCTACGTTATTTCTTGTGATATTTACTTCATTACAAATGCATTTTTTATCCTAACAAATACACTGTACACCTCCTGCTTATTTACATGTAACATAGAAATAAATCATAAATGCATTTAAGGACGCGAGGATGCTTCTGAGGACCAAAACCCTAAAAGGGGTGGGGGGTCTGGGGCACTTGTTCTTCTTAAAGCTAGTTCAAAACCTAGTTCAAGTCAGCACACCGGCTACAATTCCTTGGTATTAGCGCGTTTTCTAAATTTGTCTAAAAAGGTCATTACAGTAATTATTACTGCATTCATACCAATCGGATACGGTTTAATTATGGGAATGAGCATGCTTGGCTGCCGTGTTGTGTCCACAAACATCAAACATTGGTTGTGAATGTACATGGACTATATTATTGCCCTGAGCACATGCCTCATTGCTCTGCTCTTGTTCCTGACGCCAGACCTACCTTCCAAAAGCAGCTCAGAGCTCATCTGTGCCAATTCAGAGGTGCCAATGAACTTGCGCATGGGCAGCTGGTCTTCCTCCCGCGTGTTAGTAAACTGCAAAAGTTTCAAAGTCCAGTTAAGATGCCTGGAGAAAGAAAAGAATCGAACAATAAATCAACCCCAGTGCAGCCGTTTGATGGCAAAATACTAAATGACCTTCCCCTCCCCCTTACTTACCTCTGCTGACTGTTCATAGAAAGAACCACCGTGCTGTTCTCAAAGCCCACATCCAGCTTGCAGGGTAACTTTTCCACCATGCGTAGCCACTTGGGCATTGCAACATTTTCTGCATATACAACAAAGAAAGCGAGGCCTTTTTTATATAATGTATTTATCTACCAAAGAAAAACCTCTCTTAAATACAGAACTTGACCTAAAACTATAACAATTTACGCAAGGATGACACCTATATGAAATGGAACTTCACACGGCACAAATCCAAATACAACGAGCGTTATAAACATTTAAAAGGGAACTTCTGCTTCCCTACGGACCTATAACCATTCATGGTAAAGGTGTCACATTCTTCCCTGTTTTTGTTATAAGAAAATATAACTGAGCCTATATAGCATGTTATACGCGTTACAACCATTTTCTTACTATATCTTTGAGTATTCTTGGATACCGCTCTCACTTAAACTTTTTTAAGTCTTCACGCCAACAAACTATCACTTGGAAAGGTCAAAACTGGATAAGTAAACTCTAAATCCCAGCACTGCGATTGACCTTGACATAAGCCAGGTTTTACGGCCAAATTCTGAAACTAATCTTCAGTTCTCCAAACAGATTTAAACGTCAGTATTGACACATGAAGGTGCTATCAATATTTGCCAGGAATGTCCTTGGTCCCAACCTGTGTCTGCCTGTCCTTCTGTTGTGTTGCTGTCCTCATCACTTCCACACTCTGTCTTAACAAGACCCATGCGGAGCAATTCACTATGAAAGAGACTCTCGTGCAGCTCGGTGTGGAGGCTGCGAACTCGAAGACTAACCCCCTGAAGGCGTCTTTCGTTGACACTGCACTCCATGTTGAGAGCCAAAGACAGTTCTGCTAGACAGGCCTCATCCTGCAACAAGACAGACAAATAAAGCCATCCATGAGCAATGGTCGTGTCTCATCACAACTCAGAGATCTTTACGTCATAGAGAATTACGTCTACACATTAGATGGCGGTTTCAAATTTGCTTTAGCTTATAGTTCACCATTGGTCCTTTTACTTATGTTAAATGGAAATACAGAGGTCTCTGCTATATAAATACTTGCCACTTGTATCACTCACCTGCTGGCTGCTCTTCAGTAACTTACTAGTCAACTGATTGATGCTGAGAGTGCAGCCCAACCTGCTGGACAAAAAGGCAACCAGTAAGCCAGATGAAAAAGTAACTGACAATCCATCCCAAGTCATTAGGTTTTATTCACTAGAAGGAGTGTTTGCAGGAGAGTTGTATTTTCAATGCTCCAAATTCACTATACATTATGAAGGTTCAACCCAATAAACTTCTTATGTAGGAAGAGCTTGGCTGGCCCTGTATAATGTACGATTAAATCACTGAGATTACCTCCTCACCTACAAAACGCTTTACACAGAACCAGCTCAGGTCTTCGCTCAAGAAAACCTGCCAGTGTTGGTCCTTCATAAAGAATAGCGAATCGAAGAAGTCCAAACTACAACTTTCCTGCAAACTCTCCTATCAATTCTCCCCTTAGTTAATAGACCCCTGTTTTATGGTGTAAATACTCGATATGACGAGAGGGTAAAATGATGGGATTTTCGGTTTCTGGATTTTATTTACCTAGGGACCAGATTGACTAAACATACAATTTTAACCAAACACCAGAGACTGATTGGATTTAAATAAGCAGTTTAAGTATTCACTTGATAGCCAACCCAAGCTTACTCAACTTCCAAACTGCTAACTTTCTAAAGTGTAAGCGCGATGCAATACACAACAAAATCAACTTTAAGGGGAAATCGGCTGAACTGATTTAAACAAAAACCGTACAAAACCGACCCACTCAACCGCAATGTAAATTAGATTTCAGTTTGTTGAACCCTGCTGAGCCACCTATGTTACCGACCCATCTATTATCAAAGTGGCCGCGTTTATTATGCTCATGCATGTTCATGGGCACTGTAAATGTATTTGTAGTTGCCAACTTCATATTAAGGGGAGGCTGTCACAACGGAATGCAGTTTAATGACCTCTTCCCATCGCTGTCCAGGATGAGTCCTGTCCTGGAGACAGTCATATGCCAAAGGGATTCTGATTCAGCCACATTGAGAACCATAATGTTGATGGAGTCCAGATGTACCGAGATTAGCTGAAAAGGTGCAAACATAAATCAATAGTGCTTCAAGTAACAAAGTGTGTTAATCCTAAAATACAAAGCAGACAAGATAAATAAAATATGCTAAGCATCATTACGACCATGGAACTGTAGGTAGCCTACATGCAGGCCAGGATTCAGATAAAGCAGCCTACTTTTGGGGAGTTTGCCCCAGAAAAAGCTTAGATATTACTAATGTTAAATCCAAAACCGTGATCAAGCAGGGTTCAAAGAAACGTGGAGCAATAAGAAGTGACTATTGTGAAATTTGGGACAATTCAAATTCTCATCTTCAACCAATGCTGAGAAATTTGTAAAAATTCATACGCAAAGTAACCTTGATAAATAAATGAATGGCGATATATTACCTGGGACAGAATTTTCAACACTGAGGGGCTGAGAAATGTCGCTTCCTTTTCTTCTTTCGTTTTAGTCGGAGGACGGGAAGACTGGCCAAAAGTAACGGATTTCCCTTGTAGGTCGCTTCGAATACGAACCTCACCAAAGCACAAAGCGAAGTAGTGACTGGAAGCCGAAAGGAAAAAAACATATTAGTAGTAATTTTACCTTAGAATGAGAATATGGGCAAGATGCGGGACTGGAGTGATTTACCGAATCGCGGAGTCAAATGGAAAACTAGCAGCTTGGCAGAGATATATGCACTGACCTCAACATAAAACCTCAGTCAATAAAAAAGTTAACATTAAACACTGGAGGACGAACCTTGGGATATGTAGTGCAAAACACATCTAAAGATCAACCTGACATTAATCAAAGGGAGCAATGTTTGCACTTGCAGCAGCACAGAAATGCCAGAAATTATTCATTTCTCAGAGTAGTTGAGTATGAAGAGAGCCGGCGGACTACACCGTAAAACTCTACGGACGCGCCTCTTCTCTGGCTCCTGAAAAAACTCACATCAACCTCTTGGCTCCTAAATTCTAGAAACATTTGCCAGCCCCTGAAATAACATATGGAGCCAGGAAAGGTTTGCCACTCTGCAATCAATATCTTTAAAGCGGTTTCTTGTGAGTTTGATACGCATGCTTTAAGCACTGTTAAGAGGACCAGGATGCAAGCAGACAAATCGAAGACTACCCTAGAGACAGAAGCAGCTTATGATTAAGGATACATTTCATAGCGTTTTAAGGATTTGCATTGTGTGTGTGTATGTATATATATATATATATATATATATATATAATATATATTAATATATATATTATACCGTATACTTCCGCGTATAGACGACTGGGGGTATAAGACGACCCCAACTTTTACAGTCCAAATATAGAGTTTGGACTATACTCGCCGTATAAGACCCAGCATACAACAACCAGCCAATCACGGCAAGCAATGTACCTTACCGGTGATTTGCTGGTTGATTTGCTGACATATACATACATGCACTGCCCTTACACACACACACACACACACATATATAATATATATATGTGTATATATATATATATAATATATATATATATATGTGTGTAGATATGTATATATATCTATATATATATCTACACATATGCCTGTCCATACATACACATTTATACACTACCCTCACCACACACCCCTGCCTTTACACACACATGTATATGTATATATATATATACACACACACACACACATATGTATATATATACAC